>AWYD02000946.1:0-42802 GCA_000504365.2 Pseudocercospora pini-densiflorae CBS 125139
AATATAGTAAAACTATCTCGCTAGTCTCCTTAGTAGTCGCCTTAGTAGCGCCTAAAGCTGCTATAAGAATATCTACGCGCTAAATACTATTATAATTATTTAAAGTTATAGTAGAGTATACTAGCGTTAAGGTAGCTCTTAGATAATAATGTTTATAGAAGAAAGCATAGCGAGTTAAGTGTCGAAGATATAATTGCGCGCGTAGGTAAGCTTCGTAGCTATTATTAAGGTTGTTATTATTAGAAGTAAAGTGTTACAATAGGAAAGAGCAACTCAGAAGTACTATTGTCCACTTGGTACGTATAGCCGACCGTCCAAGCCAAAGCTTGTGTTGCGTAACGTCGAGCGCCGTGACGAACGCGTACCAGCCAGCCAGACTTGAAAGTCACTCATTCACTTCTCTTTGCATGAATATTGGTTTGGCCAGCTGCTTCCATTCTCTTTCCGATACCTGCACGCCTTATCTTCTAAGTCATTGACCGATAAGCGAGTCAATCCCTAGCAATCCAGTCTGCTGCAAAGAAAGCTTAGCTTGTCCTGAAACCTGCAACGTGGGATTGACAGGTGGTGTAGGCTTGCAAAACACGGTCGACCCGTTTGCTGCTCCAATCTTTTCAAGTTGGCTCGCCTTCCACGTATCTCCAGTTGGGCGCAGTATATCAGGAGAAATTTCCCTTGGGCCGCAGGCGAAAGCGAACAGAGCTCGAGACGTGCAGTCTGGCTCAGCAAATACGAAGGCCAATGGGCGAAAGCACCTGGCAAGACCATGGCCAACCAGCAGGAGGCTGATGGTCGGAGCTATCTTGCTAAATTGTCGCCATGGAGTCGCAGTCCAAGTATACCGCCCAGCAAGGGAACTGCAGGAGAGCCGACCGAGACCGGCTTGCTGCAACAACAGAAAGGAGCAGATCATGTTGTGAGCAATAGGCATAGACTGAGTCTGCGGAAATATCCTAGAGACTGCCCTCATCTACGTCCGCAGTGGTTCCATGCCGTAGACATTCCCAAGCGCAAGCCCCATCTCACGTTCAAGAAGATCAAGGAGGAGAAGCCACCAGGACAACCGAAGAAGTATGCTGCCTTCTCCACTCGAGATTCAAAGGCAATTGAGATCGCATTCCAAAAGCTGCTGGAGCAGGAAGATGAGGCAGAGCGGACACAACCACAGAGTGGTGATCTTGGACAAGGCAGAGCAGATAGCAAGCACAACAAGAAAGAGGCCAAAATAACTGTCAACGAAGATTACCTGTTTGACGTGGATGTCGAGCAGCGAGAGCTTGCACCCGCGTATTGGCTTGGTCCGGTCTATGATGTGCGCAGAGGAACATGGTTTTATCAAGAAGGCAGTGAACAGAAGCCTTGTGATGAGAATCTGGCGGCACAACTTGAGGAAGGATATCTGAAGGTCAAAGCCTGGAGGCTGCCTTCCACACAGAAGTCAGAGCCGAAGCCAAGATCGACATCACAACCACGTATGAGGCCAAAGTCATGGGCTCCTGGTGAGGAAGAAGAGAGCATAGCTTCACAACCAGTGTCTCAAAAGGGCTCCAGTGCAGACTTGCGGAAGAAAGCTGAACTGCAAGCAGCGCAAGCTAGCCAAGCCGTTGACATCGCGGACAAAGAGCAAGTACAGAGCACCTACCGACTCTTCGGCCAGCACATGAATAGCGTTGTCACTTATCAAGATGGAAAGACTGCGTGGCTGATGACTGATGACGCATGGTCGCGAATCAATTCGACTGTGAGAAGAGGATTCGGCGGCGTTGGCCATTTCGCAGGCGTCAAATTGACTCGAGGTTGGACTAATCCTATTGCAAAAAAGGACGAAAAAGTGGCGCCATCTACGAATGTAAAGGACGAGCCATCATCGGCGAAAGAGCAAGAGCCAAGCGAAGGCGAGAATGTGGAAGAGAGTCGTGCTGAGCGTGCCACGTCTTCGGAGACAAAGAGACAGACCCTGCAGAGGCAGATGTCAGCTCTGCTGGAAGATCCTACTCACGGAGACGATCCCGCTAGACTGGAAGAGGAGGCTCGACGTCGCGACGAACGTGAGATTGAGGATGACTATCGTGACACGGAGGATGATGATCAGGGCCGTGATATCGAGCACCTGATCTTGGTCACGCATGGTATCGGACAGCGCCTCACCCATCGCGTGGAGAGCGTCAACTTCGTCCATGATGTGAATACCTTTCGAAAAACCATCAAGGCCGTATATGCGGACTCGCCTGACCTGCGCGCTCTGAACCAGGAACTTGAAGGGTCCGATTCTGTCAACAGTCGCGTTCAAGTGCTTCCAATCTGCTGGCGGCAAAAGCTCGATTTTCCGAACCAAGGTCTGAGGCACAATCGACGGGAGCATGATCTTGGAGATAGTGAGATCGACGAGGAAGACTATCCAAGCCTGGAAGATATCACTGTAGATGGCGTTCCATTCGCCAGAGACATGATCACCGACCTGGCCTTGGACATCCTGCTCTACGACTCCCCAGCATACAAAGACCACATCTCTATGATCGTGCTGAATGAGCTTAATCGAATCTACCACCTTTTCATGGAACGCAACCCTAACTTCAATGGCAAGATCAGCTTGATCGGTCACTCCCTTGGCTCTGCAATCATGTTCGATATTCTTTGTAGGCAGGATCAGCAGACAGCTTCGCGCCGTAAAGGTGTCGACAAGATGAACCTCGACTTCCCGGTTGAGGATTTCTACGCACTTGGATCACCAATTGGACTCTTTCAGATGCTCAATGGGCGTACAATCGTTGCCCGAACACCACCTGGAGGACGTGATCGCGCCCGAAGCAGCCTAGGTGAAATTGAGGACCCAATGCTTGGCTCAGCGTCTAAGAAGAAATCTTCAAAGGACTCTGAACCTCCTGATGTCCCGGGCGAAAATCCATTGGCACGTCCGAAGTGTGCACAGATCTTCAATATCTTCCACCCAACAGACCCAATCTCCTATCGCATCGAACCACTGATCTCGCCTGCGATGGCTCAACTTAAACCTCAGCCTTTGCCCTATACAAAGCGAGGCATATTCGGCGCACCTAGCACTCAAGGACTCACGGGCATAGGAGCACGTGTCGGTCAGAGTGTGAGCAGCATGTGGACAAGCATGGCTTCCAGCTTGCTCACTCGCGGTCTCGGTTATGGCTCGGAGCCAACAAAGGCTGCCGCAGACTTAAAAGCTGCCAGCAAAAGCAGCGGTCCTCTCTCCCGATCTACCCCAGGCATATCTAGCAACTCAGCAGGTGCCGGCACCAATGTGGCTGCCGGAGTCATTCCGACCGCACCGCTACCAGCCGAAGGCACCGAGATCAAGAAGATCGGCGAAGACAAAATCAGTCGTCTCGCAGCAGATGCTCAAGCAGCTTCCGAAAGCAAACAGCATCCTCCGACCTTGATCGACAACGAACTCACTACACTCTACGGCAATTTCGAGAAACGACGTAAATCTGCTCAAAGCGATGCTGAGACTCGTGACCTCGGAGCTGGTGCTGTGAAGGGTATACCTGAATGGGCTGATGCGGAAGAGCGAGGCAAGAAGCTGAGGAAAGAGGAAGAGAAGGTAAGGAGACTCAACACCAATGGTCGTGTGGATTATGCTATCCAAGAAGGCGCATTTGATATCAATTTCATCGCCGCCATTGCCAGTCATCTAAGCTACTGGAGTGACGAGGACGTCAGTCACTTCGTCATCTCTCAGCTGTTGAGTCGACATCGCATTGTGAGGCAGCGAGCGGACAGTGCGCCGAATCAAGGAAAGGCGAGATGAGCATCGGGTGAGCAAGTTCGTATCAACATCTTTGCGTCGGATCCATCGGTGACAAGCGTTCCCAGCGTAGAATAGATACAGATAGAAAGCATTTAGCGGGCATGATCGCGAGAACAACAAGATCACTTACCGAATCGACTTCAACTGAGAAATCGACTTCAACTGAGAAATTGACTTCAACTGAGCAAATTTCAAGCCTGGAAAGAAATCTGCATTGACACGAAAACCTAGGTGAACAAAAGCATCACACTTCAAAGCGCAGTGCTCACAGAAGCCGAGCCCTCCTCATGAGCAATCGGCATAATCGTAGGTCTAGAGATACCATTCCTCCTACTCCTCCCCAAACTTCTCGCAAGATACACTGGCTTAGGTCGACGATAAGTGTATCCGAAGAAAGCTTTCTTCTTTCTCAACTCCATAGCTTTTCGACCCACGACTGGGTCTCTCAACATCTTGTCCCTGTGCACGCGGAACATGTCAGTAACGGCCGTCAGCGATCGAAGCAAAATGAAACATACCTTGGTCTCTTCCTCTCTTTGCCCTTTTTCTTCCCATGTGGCCAGTCAGGCTCAATACCCTTCGCGATTCGTAATTGGGCAATGTCCACCATTCGTCTAGCCTTCCATTCCTCGTAGCCTGCACCAAAGTGCTCCTTGATGCGTTGTAGCTCACCATCTTCACAGTCATCAATGCCAATAAGCCACTTCTCTTTGGCAATGCGCTCAGCTCTCCACTTTTGCAAATGCGGTCCAAGAAGTTTGGCAACCTCGTCGGAGTCCACGTCGGCGTCAGAGTCAATGTTCTCCTGGGCAGAAACGAAGCTTGAGCTGTCGGAAGTCACAATGTCCTTTTCTTCCTCGAAGTACTTGGTGATCGATTGGTTCTCCTTGACACGAGGAATGAAAGGTGGCGACATGAGGTGTAGCTGAGTCCATTGAATTCCATAGAAGAAGCGATGCGACTTGATCTCCTCGGCATCATTTGCAAAGACATGGCGAGCCAGTGGACCGGGTGTGATTGAGTCTCGTGACATACGACGGCCAAGTCTGTGTTCGGTATGACGATACTGTCTGGAGCTGAGGCGCAGTTCCTTGTCCGTGAGGATGTTTTGAAGGAGATCTACCACAATGCTGCTTGGTGGCGGCAGCTGTCGTCGCGACTCCGAAGCAGGTCTTGACCAACGCTCATTGCTCGGGAATTGCAGCGTCGAGTGATGGTGAACAATGCTTTCTTTAGTCTTCTGACGATTGTCGCAGTAGAAAGGTGTGCGTCCATAAAGACACTCATACAGGATGATGCCGATGCTCCACTAATCGCAACGTCCATCGTAGGGTTGACCCATGATGACTTCTGGTGCCATGTATTGACTTGTACCGACAACGCTGCGAGCTAGCTTACGTCTTTCAAGACGATTGCGCCAGTTCAGCAGTCCTTCACGGTGCGCACTCTCCTCCACATCAACTTTCGAACGTGGCGATCTTTGCGGAGATTTGGCTGCCTCTTCTCGCATCTCTTGTTCATCGATGACATCCTGGTCGTCTCCAGTGATCTTGATGCCAATCTTGTCCAATAAAGACTCGCGCTGACTGTTGTAGTAAGTCTGGCTGTGAGCCCAGTGACCATTGAAGGCAAGACCAAAGTCAGAGATCTTGAGGTGGCCAGAAGCGCTAATTAGAAAGTTGTCCGGCTTGACATCGCGATGAATCCATTTCATCTTGTGGGCCTCTTCAATGCAGAGGATCATTTCAGCAACGTACCATCTGGCGACTTCCTCCTCGAGCACATCTTCGCGCAACAGAAGACCAAGAAAGTCTCCGCCGATCATGTATTCCATGACGAGGTATAGATTCGTGTTGTCCTGAAAACTGGCGATGAGAGGCACGACCCATCGAGAGCCCTCGGCGGCCACCAGGAAATCGCGCTCGGCACGCAGATGGCCTTCCTGGCAAGCGCGCAGCATCTCCGACTTGCGAATCACTTTCATAGCGAAAACATCATGAAGCGGCTTGCCTTGTGGAAGGTTACGCTTGGCAGTGCCATCGGAGTGAGAGAAGTTGCGCTCCATCTTGTTGATGGTCTCACGTGTGCCCTCGTTCTCGCTAGAGGTCTGTTCGTCATTGGGACTCGGAGTGCGCTCTGTGACCAGGCGAACAACGCCGAAGCTGCCTTTGCCCAGCACACGGATGCTGTCGAAGCCAGCGATCGAGATACCTTTGACTTCGTGACGCTGCAGTGCCGTCGACTTGAGCACGCGCATTTGGCGGAGATGGTCACTTTCGGACGTGTTCCATTGCTGCTAGGCAAGCACACGCTCGTCGTGAGGCATGCACATCTCGTTGAGTTTCTTCTCAAACTTCTTTCGACGAATCGATCGAGGCGAGTGTGGTTCTATCATCAGGTCGTAGAAGTGGGTTTCCAGAGCGCACTTTGCCGCCGCGGCGTTCTCAACCGTCGTTACGGAAGGCTCGATGTCAATCAAGGTCTCTTGTACCGGTATCAGCAAGAAGCGCCCACTGTCCTCTTCAATGACCGGCAAGATGTTCTCTTCTCCTGTGCCACCACTCTTGCCGTCCTTCTGACAATCTTCTGGAGTAGCACGTTTGTTGCGTGATCCGGACGATTTAGGTGAGGTCGTCCAGGAGGTTGCTGCTGTTGAAGCTGTACCACTGTCTGGTGACCATCCTGCATTGGCACCTCGTGAGGAAGGAGATGAAGAGGAGCTGAAGCTTGGTGCAGGCGTTTCTTCTGCTTCTCGCGCATTTCCGTTCATACCGTCGAGGTTCGTATGGATGTACGGCACATTGGGCTTCTTCTTGAAACTGGAGCGACGAACCACTGTAGAAGTTGCAGTGTCCAGCTTCAACTTTGCTGCCAGCGCTTCCAGGCTCTTGCTGGTGGAGTGTGAGCCTCGTGATCTCCTTTTCGGCTCAGGCGGCGTCACAGGCTCGTCTGAGATTTGTCCATCGAGTTGACTTTGCGAGAAACCTTCGAAGCGGACAGAGCGCTTTCTTTGTGGCACGAGCTGCTCATTACCAGAGGTGGACTGCAGCTGCCCTCGAGATCGACTGACATGCAAAGCTTCACTTCCGACCATTGCTGGAGGCGGCGGAGTCGCTGTTCGATGGTTTGGTTCACATGTGCCGTCCATATCCAGTCGTGTGACTGCCAGAGGTCAGCGACGTTCAATACTTACTTACAGTCGTCTTGACCATAATGAATATGCGACGATTCTGGCACCTGAGGAGAAAGATATAGACACTCACTGCTATGAGGTCTAAACCTTTCAAAGATGCCGGACACTGATCTTCGCAGACTTCTAAGCGTGTTCGTCCAAGGCTTTCGGGCTGGAGGGAGACTTCTTGCGGTTGCTGCAACCAGGGGAGTCGGCAGAAGGTTGTCGGGATCGGGTCGACTGCCAAATAAACGAGACTGTCGCTTGCGGATGCTAACAAACGGCATGTCTCATGCTTGCAGCAGACAGTAAGGATAAAGATGCTGTGGATGAGATGTTGGTCGACTGTCGAAGCTTGAAGTTTGTCAACCAAGAGCGTCGATCTTCGTCGCAGCTCTCCAGAGAAGTAACAATGGATGCACTGGCACTTTCCATGTTAGAAGTGGTAAGTGCCTATGGGTATAGACTGTAATGGCAGTGACAATGGCAGTGTCTGACACGTCTTCATGAATCCAAGGAATTCAAACGATTCCTTACCCTTCCCAGCCTTCGAGCAATCAACATGGCATTATTTTGATGTGCTACACTTTGAAACGTGCATCATGCACTTTGACGCCAGATGAATTGATTATCACGCCCGACTCCGCTGATGTGTTGAGCATTTTTCCAGATCATGTACGATAGCTCTGCTCTCGATGAACCTGCAAAACATGTCTTGGGGCCCAAAGGTGTCGTGCACTTAGCGGCCTCGTTCATACTACCTGTAAACGAACATGTGTTGGCACTAGTCCATCTCCACGTCACGGAATGCTGCGGCGGCTTTATGTAGATATTGCCGTCTTCTCAGAACTTCGGTCTAGAAGTAGTCCCAAGCCATGAATCGAGAGTGTAGCAGGGCCGTTGGTTATGCATCTGCAGAGGAGGGAAACTGTCGTGACCACAATTACCACCGCTGTGATATCGCTGTGCATGTGTACTTCTACAACGCTGCGTATTTCGCCGGTAGGGAAACGACCTAGGATTCACGCCACCGTCGGAGAGCGATGCTGTGTATGTGGCGTGAAGTTCATTACAACTGGCTGGGATGCCGCGGCGTGTGATGTACGGAGTATGTCTGAAGGCGAAAGTTTGAGGGGAGACAAAGCGAAGTTACTCGCTGTGACTGGTCAGTTCTCACACGTGCTCGCCTCGCTTGCCAAGCCAGCAGATCCGGACCACGGCTGGGTGGCTCGCTCGCAATGCTCCGTCCAACTTGAATCTTCGACTCCGCCTCTTCGACCACCGCACACAAAGAATCTACACCACGCCTACGACTACTCCCGCCTACGCACCGTCACCGCGATCACCGCCGCTTTCAACATCCTCGAAGCCGATCTCAACAGCCCTTCGCAAGCAGGAACCGTGGCAAACCGACGCAATGGCGATGTTAAATTACAGTAGTAAAAGTAGTAGTAATTTCGCCCGCAAGACAAGCACCGAGTCCTCGCGCCGCTCCAACACCCAGGCCAGTGCATACGCCGTCAACGCCGACACCATGGCGCTGACCGGCTTCCACTTTTCCTCCACTCCAGGGGGACAAGTAGCGGGGTGGTATGTATCTGCACAACATCGCCAACAACCACATGCAGGAACGAAGTATATACTGATGCCATATGTCTAGGTGGGTTTGAGGCCCCTCCAGGAGGCGTACCATCACCACCGCCGTCCCCGGACGCCGCGCCCGTAGGCCGACCCAGTCTGCGCCAGCGCAAGCGTTCGACGGACGCCGCTAGTCACATCATGGAAGAGTGTGAGAGACTCTTCTGCGAGACACTGAAGACCACTTTCTTGGTTGAGAAGGATGTTGGTCTTGAGGACTCGCTGATGATGGACCTGCGAAATAAACATGTCGGCAGCAAACCCATTCCGCAGCCGCCCCAGAGCACCACGATCGCGCATGGTCAGCCAACCCCATCAGCTTCACCGGATGGTCGCAATTATCCGAGGGAGCGGGGACTGATCAGAGAATATGTCGAGATCTGGGACTACGTGGCAGGCGCAAGGTTTAGAGGGTTTGTCGCAGAGAAAGAAGACATGCGCACTATGTGCGTCTTCTTCGACAAGGACGTTGTCGGAATGGATTTGAAGCCAGGGTAAGCCTTACATCCCATCCTCCTTCACATGAATGAGTTTTACTTGCTGACATGTCTCAATAGACTCATGTCCTTACTTGAACTGGCTAGCAGCGATCATTTCGACTGCACCGACATCGTCATCTGCATCGACCGAAACGCCGACTCAGAGGATTTCAAGGATCTCACGCGGTCTTTGAACTGGGTCGGATTCGAACTGACTATGTTTGAGGCGTGGACCGGCAGCGAAGGCTGCATTAGCGACCGCTACGTCTTCCTTGGCATGGATGTCTAATTCGAGCACGACATATTGCGAGTGGAGCTCGGAAAGTTTTGCATCATGCTGACTGTGTGCATTTAACGCGACCAGGGCTGTTCATGCACATGCGGGACAGCAGAGCCAGGAATATAAAATTTCGCAGTTCATGGTTGGTGGGTGGCGCAGGCAGTTCAGGCGGAGTTCATTACTTCACATGCTAGTTTACAGGTCGAAATTGGATGGGGCTCTACATTCACATGCAAATAGGAAAGCTTCAGTGCAAATAGGACAGCGAATTGAAATTGGAAATTCTTGCCCTGCTTCGCTGGCGGCCTGTGAAGTCTGCAGCCCGCACGAGCACCTCTTTCATAGCATGACTTTGCCTATCTCCGAATTCGTCTTTAGGGCTCATCGTGCCATGCCATACACCGGAGACGAAACCGAGTGTCCATGCTCTCATGCCCTTTCGAGATCCCAGCTATGCTCAAGAGATTACCATCTGCCTACAAGCTCTTTTAGACGTAGGCTATATTCCATATCATCACGAAGCATCTTCTTCCAGGCGACTACTGCTTGGTCCTGAACGCGACCCTCCACTTTCTCTAATCTCTTTTGATCGTCGAATCACTTGAAGTCACAGTCGCTTCCTGGCAAGTATAGCCAAAGGTTTAAGTTAGCCTGTCCGCCGCATAAGTCGGATAGACAGAGCCGCGAGCCTGTTGAAGTATCTTTAGCTATTTCTGTCTCTGAAGAGGTGTTCAGGGCGTTTTGAGGTACAAGTACATTGTCTGCACTGTCCAATTCGAGTCTGGCGTGGTGATACCTGCCTAGTCTGTAATTGTTTGGCTTGGAAAGTGGATGGCAGATGCTGGGTCTTTGCAGTCTATGCCCTCCTATTAGCCTTGAGCCGCGAGCCGTGAGAGTCTGAGAGATAGATAAATGGCAGACCTCCAAAGGTCTATGCCACGTGTGGGCGTGGATGGTCTTTTTGTACGCATGCTAGGGCAAATTTACTCCTTGTCTTTCCACGGGAGCGTGCTGTCGGGCTCGATCTCGAATGGTTACGGAGTGAGATAGAGAGAAGAGGTTCGGGGGAAGGAAAAACGACTTTTTTCAGAGCACACAAAAAGCTACCGACTCTTCTAATCAGCTCACAATCATCACGCTTCGTTCAGGCCATATATCACACAGCATGCCAATGCCGCGATCTCACAATATTAGCCCTTCTTTTGCCGCTCGCTTGCTGTTTCCGCACTCATCCCAACGCAACAACAACACGCTCATGACATTCGTGTAGTGCATCCATATTCTCATACGCATGCCGCTCATTCATAGATCCCTGGAAAGAATCCTGGCCCTCCTCCTGACACATCTACTTCATTCCAGAAGACGTCCCAAAGTAGTAAGCTGGAAAAGTTCCAAAATAAGCTGTTGCTGATCAAGTCCAAAGCTCAAGCTCCACTCGGAGGACACCCATGCTGATGTATTAGGGTCGTCGCTCCTTTTCTCCCACAGAAGAGAAGCTGCTTCGGACAATCGTGGAAACAAAACCAAAGGAAAATTGCAAGGTAAGCCAAATCAAACGTGGTCGAGGCAGATGTAGTATCCGTCGGTCGCGTCCGTCTCCGTATTACGCTGATGGTGTAACTTTGACGTTCCAGAATGGTAAATAAAAAACGCTGGTTTATGTGGTATTTCGTCCGTGATATCCCGGTCATGGTTCATCGTGAGTTCCGGTTTAGTGTCGTGGTCATGAATCGTAAAGTCCGGTGAAAGTACAATTGGCGACGTGGGTGAACATAAGAAAGCAAAAAGGTTGATACTGGCGCAACCCTTGTCGTGTGCGCTGTCGTGCAAAAGTCGTACGGCCGTGAGATCTCAAATTACGTGGTCGTTACCTTCTCATGCCGCCGGCTTTGACAGACTGAGGCTGGCTGATCGGACGAGGGGCCATGTTGGGGTCGGTGCGCTGTCTCTTCAGATTGTCGGCGGCACTGCCGGGCCTGTTGTATGGGTCCTCTTGCTCATCAGCCTCGCGCACTCGCTTGTTGTTGGCGTTGAGCACGCCATTGACGGCAGGATACTGAGGCGCTGGGTGATAACCGGACTGATATCCAGAATCATGGCCGTTTGCCGCGCCAGCTCGGGCATCGTTGCTCATGACGTAGTTCAAGTTGCTCGATGGCAGCTGGTTTGGTCGCTGAGGAGTATCGTTATAGCCAGTATAGGTACTTGTCGTTCGTGGCGTTGCAGAGCTCGGCGCTCCGTTCTGATGCGGCGAGTGTGTCATCTCAGGCGAGATCTGAGGATGAGCCGAGTGCATGGGTCCTGGTGCTGCGTTAGGCTTGTAATTGTACGATTGTCGTCTGGCGTCATAAGACGCACTAGTGTGGGTATATTCACCCTCATGCTCTCCATCAGCATCCTGGTGGCTGTTGTAGCCATCGTGAGGCTTGCTCTCGCCATGCTCGTTTTCAGCGCCGGCACGGGCTGGTGGACCCATTTCGGTCTTGACTCCGCCAGGGCTGGCTTGCATGCCACTATAGCCGCGGTTCATGCCAGCAGGTTGCTGGCCGTACTGCGAACTGTACGAGCCAGGTGCAGAGTATGGCTGGCTCTGATACTGCGGCTGGCTTGTTTGGTATTGAGGAATACCTTGTGAGTGCCCAGGAGAAGGAGCAGCTAAGGGAGTTGTTGGTACAGTTCTTGCAGACATGCTAGTGTCAATGGAAAGAGGCTGACCTGATTGAATTGGAGCGCCTGCTCCACCATACTCGTATGAGCTTCCTGCATTGCCCATGCCCATTGTCAAGCTCGAAGCGCTTGTCGGTGGTGTTGGGAACGTATGAGCTCGATCAAGTCCTGGTCTGCCCGAAGCTGGGTGAGGTGCGATCGAGTGCGGCGGCTGTGGAACGCTGGGACCGATAGGGTTCGACATCGAGTGGTGATGGGTAAGAGCGGGCGGCTGCGTGCCTTGAGGAGTACGCATGTAGTCTTGCTGTTGCCCTGGATCTCGTCGCGCGGCCATGGCGGCATTGCCAATGCTTTGACGCGCTTGGTTGGTAGGGTGGTAAAGCAGGGCACCAATGTTGTGAACAAATAGAGGGTACAAAAGCTCGGTGATTTTCTCCTTGTTGGCGAAGTCCAGCGCGCGGTCGAAAGGAATCCTGCAGCTATTAGTATTCCATCAATATGGACACCAAATCAATACTCACCAAACACCCTTGAGATGCATTGGACCAATCTTGACAACGTGACGCGTCTTTTCGCTCTTGAGGATGCCATCGCGACGACCTCGAGTCATACCAGCAACATTGAGAAGCTTGGTGCCGTTGATCATGTGGTTGTCCTCGCGTCGCGCAACACAAACTCCATTGGCCTCAACCTGGAAGCACAAGCTGCCTTCATCTTCCCACAACGTCGCGGTGACTCGGGGCTTCATGCCTGGTGGTGCGATCTGGCCGGTGGTGTCAAATGACTGCTGAAATTGCTGACCGCCGCCAGCAGAAGGTGGTCCGGCGTTTGACTGCATTGTTGGCAGAGGAAGTGAGTTTTGTGGAACCATGGGTCCAGCCATCGAGGAAGTCACGGGATGACCCGCAGACATGGGTGGCATTGTGCTGTATGAGTACTGTTGGTAAGCTTGAGGCGCATAGTTGTGCGTGGCGGGTTGCAGAGCTTGCGGCTGGCCATAGTTGGAGTACTGCGGCATGCCTGCTGGAGGAGGCGCTGGCTGGCCATAGCCGTCCATGTGCGGTTGAGGTTGATTCATTGCTGGATAATGTTGTGCAGGAAATGGATGCGAGTGCGTGCGAGAGTGCGCAGACGTTGGTATTGCGGAGCGTGGAGACGGAGTCTGAAACTCGCCGGGCTTGCTGCCGTCCACGGAAGGTGCGAACGACGTGTTGGAATCGTAAGACTGATTGCCAATGGAATTACCACTGGATGAACCAGCCCGAGGCGACGATCCTACGGACGAAGCGCTCGTCTGCTGTTGATGCTGCTGCTGAGCGTCCTGGGAGAACGGTGCGCGATCTCCGAACGAGCTCTGCGGCACAAACGAAGCTGAAGTCCACTGACTGTCGTTTCCTCGGGCTTGAAAGTGGGACAACGGTGGCAGCGCCAGCTTTACGGTTGTCGTGAGGCAACAGAAACTCGACGAAGAAGCCGAGCTCAAAGCGTCACGAGATTAGGCGTACGTCGCGATATGGTCGTTGCCGTTGTTGATAATAGCCTCACCAGACGTGAATAGGCTGTCGTACCAGTAGATTGGCGCTGAAGATGGCTTCGTGAGGTCAGATATCGTCGTCAAGCAGTGGTGTCGTTTCCGCTAATCGTCGTGAATTGGCCGGCGCAAAAGGCGAACTGATGTCGTCTATGATGCTCGCTGCTAACAATGACGCCCAGGATCCAGAAGCAAAAGCACTGCAGTGACAGACGCCAAAGAAGTCGTTAATGCAAGGAGTCGTTAGGTCGTAACAGTCGTAACAGGTCGTGGGTCGTGATCAATGGGGGCCGTCCACTGATACTGACTGACCTACATGCGCACCCAAGTCAGCGATGTGTTCGAGATGAAGCTGGTGAACACCGTATATTAGCAGCGGGAACACTGCACGACGGCGACTACAGACGCACCCGGTGCTCTAGGAAATGCAATGCATGCAGAGTGAGCAGCGGTTCGCGAGGAAGGACAGTGGGGAGCTTGGAGTAGAAAGACTGCGGAGGCTGGGTGGTTGGAAGCTAGAGCCCGGCTAAGCCAGCAGCGTGCAGGACGTGCAGCACGGCTGGCGGGAGACGAGCCAGCCTGCGTGCGCACAGGTATCTTGCGGCGCTAAACCACATCGGACGGGCAAAGGCGAGAGGAGGTGGGCAGAGTGGAGCCTGGCCGGCGAGGAAGAAAAAGAGTGAGCGGGCACGTACCTGAAGTGATGTTTTGAGCCGGGCGAGCGAGCGTGAGGGAAGCGTGGTGCTGCTGCTTTTGGACGATGCTGGAGTATGTGTACCGTGAAGCTGCGTGAGATGCTGGGTGGCGATGGTTGAGCGCGTGTAGCGGTGTTGCGCGCGCGCGGCACGTCCTCGTTTGCAGCGGCAGTCAGGTACAGTGCGCTGGACGCTGCAGACCAGGCACCGGTGCAGAAACACGCTGCAGCAGAGGTGTGGATGGTGAGGTGCGCGCAAGGATCAGTTGCTCGCAGTGCAGGACAGCCAAATCGAATCGACCAGACCAGACCAGACCAGCCGTCACAGCTGCAGCACCACAACAACAATGGCCGCGCTGCTGTTAATGCTGCTACTGCTACTGGTGTGAGTAGGTGGTGCAATGCGATGCGATGCGATGCCGATGTGCGATGAGCTGCGTGTGGGCGGGCCGTTGCGCGGTTTCTGCTCTCACACGCAACAAAGATGCAAGGGAGAATGCGACACCTCGTGGAGCTGGAGCTGGCAGCTGTGCTGGGCGCCAGTCGTGAAGTGAAGCTGGTGTCTGAGCTGCAGCAGTGGCAGGCAGAGCGCGTTTGGTTTGGCTGAGCGGGTTCTGGCGGGTTGCTGGTGGCCGTAGTAGGCAACGTACAGTACACAGATAGGCACTGGACTGGACAGGCTGGTAACCGCAGACTGCAGACTGCTGCAGCTTTTAGAGCGGCGAAAGGGCTTTTTCGGTTTTGCTGAGACACGAGGATTCTAATGGAGAGCGCAAGGCCAACGACGGTGCAGGGATCGCTGCTGTAGCCGCAGGTGGGGAACTTGCCAGTGGGTGGCTGGCCAGGTTGCGTCGGTTGGAATGCAGCTCACACTGCTGATCGGCGCTCCGCTCCTGCGCCTGCGCCCAGGGCTCGCTGCTGCTCACTCTGCGACAACTGATCTGTTGATGGGCGGCACGGCGGACGGTCAATCGCGACTATCCTCGACTGTAACCGTCAAAAACGGGTGAATGGTATGCTGTCCGGATGTTTGTCTGGATGAATGCTATCGTAGTCCTGCCCTGAACCATCTTCCACTCCCGCTCGATCGCAGGGAAGCAGACGCCCGGAGTCCGCGCCAGAGAAGCTCTGCGAGTGATGATGCGATCCGGAAGTGCGGCGTTGGTTCAGCGACAGCCACAGCGGGATCACGATAGTCACGATTGATATCGATATCGCCCAGCTGCTGCTAAAGTTCTAACAAAATCAAGCCGCTTCACCACTTTTCTTCCGGCTAGCGCTCGCACGATCGAAACATACTCCGGCCTTGGCTCGCCGGCCTAGCCTAACGTTATTGTAAGAACTACGTGAACGTTGTGACTGCTGTCCTGCCCTCTCGGGACCGAATGAGTCGTTGTCCTCTCGACGTTACTCGCACAATGGGAATGGGAGCCGGGCACGGCAAATGCTATTTTCGACTCATGTAGGAAACACGGCCATCGCTCACCCATTCTTCGCACCTCCTGTGCAACCACGAGTACGTATCTGTCTATCCGTCTCTGTCGAGGCCCTGTGTCGAGATCGGAATTGTCACAGGTCATGCACAGCGCTTGCTCGAAACACTCGGCGGACGAAACAGGCCAGCACGGGCCTCAATTCTCACTGAGATCGCTAGCATCAGACCCAACGCTTTCTTCCGCAAGCCAGCGCCTACGCTTCGCTGGCTGGCTCCGCTGGCTGCACACGTTGCAAGCCCTCACTTGAGTCAGCCCGCCGAGTGGATGGCGGCTGCGTGGGCTGGCAGGAAAATTGAGAGCCGCCGCCTCGAGCAGCACAGTGCACCGTGCGATTGGTTCATGGCCCTGGTATCGGTCCGCTCTCTATGTGGGAGTGGCGCTATCTGCAAGTCATCTCTGCCTTCGCTAATCCAGCTACCCATGTCACACCGACAAGGCTCTGGCTCCTCTGGAGATAGAGCCAGAAACGAATCACTGGCCCGAAGGAATGGCCCTCGTTCCTCCTGATCGGCCGCAAGAGGCACGGAGCAGAAGCGCAACCCGATGCTCGTCAGGCGCACTGCCAGAAAGCAATGTCATTGTTCACGCGATCTGCCAGCGAAACAAGACAGTCGAAACATCAGCAGAGATCCCCATCATGCACAATCGCGGGAAGCAGAGCGGATCCCGCTGGAGAAGACACGGGAGCTAGCAACACCTGCATCCGCAATGCATGTGATGCAGCATGGCTCTAAACCGTAGTCAACGCTGAGGCCAACGTCGATAACAGCAGCACGCAAGAAAATAGTTCGAGCTCTCTTCCCGGCTCGCTCGCGCCTCAACACGACGTGCAATTTGTCGTGATGCCTGTCTGTCGAGCCAGCGCAGACACATTGATTGAGGTGGAGCTGGCTGGTCGCTACCGGAGTTTGCCAGGTCGTCGACCCCGAGGGCGAAAAGCAATATCACATCCCGGGGTGCCGCGAAAGCGAAATGGCCCCGGCGAACCACACTGCCAAACGCCTTTCGAATGGCAGCCGGCCACGTCGACAAGTGTGGGCAGTCTAGACAACCTTAAAAAACGCCACACTCGGCGTGCAGTCGCACAAGCATTCCAGGATGTTGCAGGATATGGCCTCCACCTCGTCCTATAGGTGTGCGCTCTTGCCTGAAGAGGAGAGCTCGAATTGTGAAAAACTTTTGCACCACGTCAACGTATTTGCGCTTTGGTAATCCTCTCATCAATCGTGGCAGTGGCATATCCGCCTCTGCACCTTGTTGTGCACGAGGTGCCGGCATCGTGAAAAAGCATCCACCAGGTCCAGCTTGTCGATCGCGGCGGGGTCACTTCTCACCGCCAGTTCTTGCTCGCGCTCCATCTTTTTGATTGGATCTCGCTGCAAACGAGGCCTCTCTCGTTCAATATCGAAGAGTTTCACTGGGATGCCCACCTGTACAACACACTTGTCTCGCAGAGAGCAGCAGGCGAGGAGCTAGTGTCGCCTTGCCACGAAAATCTGAGACAACTCGGCATGCCATTGTTCCTGCTAACTGACCTCACGTCTTGCGTCTTCAGCCTGTCTTGCCTGTCTTGTCTGCCCTGCCCGAGCTGTTTGTCTCAGTCTTGAGCAGCACTCCCCAGATCTTCAATGCACAGGTGGGATCTTGCTTGAGAGGCTAGGTGCTTCCGCAGCGCGGCGCAATCTCGTACATCACGGCAGCGTACTCTTGCACCATGCAGGGCAAAGCAGCCAGCAGGCAGTGGGCATGGCATCATGTACGTTGCGGCCGGCCTGTTCTGCACAGCGCCTCGATCCGGCGCACTCCAATGCCAGGGACCTTACAAAGCCTTAAAGAGACCGCTTCTCACATCGACCTGTGTTGTTCTACGAAAACCATATAGATTGAATATCGAATCTTGCGAGCACAAGACCGCTGACTCGAGTCCCGATGGTGTACAAGGAGCTTCCTAGCTGTGCGACGCTTCCGGCCTGGTGTCACGCGATCGGGTATCGCGATGGCACAGCTGACTCGCCTCTCGGACAATCCATTTCAACTTCTGGAGAGCCGCCGACCAAAAAAAATACAGGATTCGAACAATGCCACCCTCTTTGGCATGGTCTTTTTCGCCGGCGACACCAAACCTCGCGGTGTGCTGACTCGGAGTTTCATCGACCTGGTTTCGCTGCAATAGAACTTCCCACTTAAGGCTTGGGCCTCAACACAGGCATTGACCTCGCCACACCAACAGAATGGCAACAGGAAAAGTATCTCCTGAGTTTCTTCAACTTCATGGTCCCTGAATGCAGAATCCTACCGTCGGCATGGCTGGTGAAGTGAGCTCGGAACAAGTTATGTGCGACACTGACTCTTGCATACACCCGCCACTTTGGGCACCAAAACACGTGCTAAGGGTAAGAGCGCGAGTTTGATCGTCTGAACATCAAACAAAGCGGCCAAAGGCTTATGAAGGCTCCGCCTACTGCAGTCTTCAAACATACCAACGACTTGGTTGACATGAGCAATCGAGCCTCGACTTCTCTTCAGCTAAATTCGCTCTGACTATGCTGAGCATTTGTCAACAGCTCGGCCGATCAAACACGTTGATTCATGTCGAAGAGTCGAATTGCTGCGGTCACAACGGCACCGCATGACGGCATGGCTTGACTGCTGTCCTACGTTTGATAAAGTCACATGGCTCTCGTTCGTCGGTCATGACGACGGCAGGTAGGGAATTGAAACACTTTCTTCTCGGACTTCTCGATGTGATAGGCACATTTCTACTTTGTGACACGGCAATCACCATCTCTCTCTCTATTTCCAGACTGTCAAGCCGGAACTACCTCTTCCTGACTCGGTGCACGTTACCAACAGGAAGCATTGAAGACTCAGCAGCGATCTGCGAGGACCGGCCGAGGCTGTGAAGCTGCTTCCAGTATATGAGATACACGAGCGAGATAGTGCTGCAGGTACGCGATGCGAAACAGTCAGATGGCCTCGTTAGCACGAATCGTAGGCTGAGGCTGTACCTGAACGTGGCCGCCTCACAGCTCCTGCAAGGCGCGCTTGCGGGAATGATCAGCTCTGCGAACACCTTCAACCAGGCTGTAGCATTGACCGCTTTCCGCTCCTTGTTTCGAGTGCTCTCTCAAGGGTACCAGCTTCTCGGGCGAAGAAGTCGAGCATCGATCACGACACGATAGTTCGGAGTCACTTCCAAATACGCCCGACGAAACGCAAGCGTCAAGACCAGAAATGGCAGACTGTCCGAAAGAGGAACGATGCAGAGCTGCAATTTGAGACTTCACAAGTCACAGAGCTGACTCTGCCATATTCTAGGTCGATCGGACATCCTCGGTTCGTTGACGGATGTGATATTCTGCTGTATACGAGTACAGTTCATCACTTGTTGAAGCAACGAGCAAAACCTTACTTCGCGGAGTCTTTGCGTTTCCAAGAGCCGCGGAGCACGAAAAAGTTGCATCGACACTATCAATGTGTTAGAAGCGTACATATGCATGCACTCCTGAGATCTAAGTGTCATGTTGCAGGTTGTCAAAAATCTGCAGCTGGCGGCGCAAGCCGTAAGGCAGACATGCGCAAGCCCAGCATTGATGCAGGAACCCGCGCTGCCACCAATGCACAGTCAACACCGGATTTTGAAACTACAATGCAAGATGAGATTTCTTCACCGCTTGACTGGTCTGACATGGCAACGAAACTCCTGCATTGTGCATTATTGCTGTCGCCCTGGATGGAGAAGTGACAGCCGTCTCCGCGGGAAGAAACGACGTGGTATGCACACCAAATGCGAACCAATGCAGGCTGATGACATTGAAGTCGTTCCTCGTTTCGACGTCTTCTCCTATTTGCGCGACCAGTTTCTCGATGTCCAGGAAACTGAGAGTGCACGCCTCCTGGATACACCGACATTTGTTGAATGATGTAGTTGGCATTCTCCGGACTCATACCGGATTCCTTGACTGGAACGCTGAGTTTCTTCTGTCTGATACGAAGTGCTAATGCACGCGTGGAACCAATGCAGCAACAATGCATCTGTAGTCGATGATGGTCTGGTTTTGCGATCGCCTGCAGGGGCATCGAAGAGATTGCCGCATGCAGACCTGGCATTGACGAGAACACTGATAGATTGCTATGCGAACTGCTCGAGTACCGACAGCTGCCGGTAACATTAGCGACATGGTGCTCTATCAAGACCTCATGTCCATATCGACACTAGAAAAATGCTTCAAATTGTGTAATGCTGCACGCAAAGCTGTGTTCTTGACAGCTTGGAGCATTCCAGCTTAGCGAGAGCTGAAGATCATTTCTGCTGCAATGCAGTCTCAAGACTACCACATCGGACAATAGGACAATATCGTGACATGCATGATGGGTTGACGCCTGTCGATGTTGATCATTCGTGTTGCGGAATCTTGGTTCAACGAATCTCATGGCAATAACGCCCGCCTTACAGATATGTTGGCTGCGGACGACCCATTGAGACGAACAGTGGATGTCACCTTCAGCCACCGATCCTCCAACCAGACTTTGACGACCATGGGTCTACATCCGTTAACGTCAGCCTTCTGCACCCTGTAACGACCCTTCATCTCCAGCATTTGGCCACACTGCCATGGTTCGGAGAATTGCAGAGGCGTTAACACTCGCCATGCTTCCAATCGTTGCAACGTCCTGGAACCATGATGGGTGATACCGATGTCATTGTGGATGGAGTTTGGGTTGAAAGGCTTGCTATCACATCGACACCAGCATTCCTGCAAGGCAGCGAACGACCGTGGCCGAGTCAAACGGTAGCAGGTTGGTGACCGCCGCTGGTCATATTTCTCGTTCATGCAATCCTACCCAATGACAGCCTGTTGACAGTAGAAGCATGGTCAACGGACCATGTCGCTCCTCAAGCGAGGCTGAACAACAAATTTCGCAAGCCCACTATTTGTTGCCAACTCGAGCTTCACAATCAGTACACCCGTTCTGGCAGGATATCTCCAACTTTGATTCGCCCAACAGACATCACCACAATCTTCCGGAGAAGTTCGCCATTCACTCACCACGACCGCAAAGTTCACAAGGACACCCAGTCCACAACCTAAGCTTCAACCAGGTTGGCCCCACATGCTCCTCCACTTCACCCTTCTTGCTCCCCATCCCCAGCTTTTGCATCATGCAAGCAATACTACATACTGCACACTGCAGAGCTGCAGACGCCGTGCTGACCAGACAAGCAGGGTTGATTTGCCCAAATGAACAGGCCATATCGGCCCTATTCTAGGGCATAGTGGCGGTGCACTCCAACACAACATCCTAGACCTTTTCGCCTGACCTTGAGGATAACTTTCTCCGATAGCAAGCAAGCGAGCAACATCTTCACTAAACTCACGGAGCGATACGCCGTCTGAAGGCGATTGCACCACCACCCTTGCTTTCACTTTTCTGGTGGTCTGATCGTAAGGCGAACGGGAAAAGTTTCGTTTTGCGAGTAGTCGTTATGTCCAGAAGAAGGAGAAGAATGTGTTTTCTGTATAGTGCCGGATCCAGTAAGATGCTTTTCGTCCTGCACCCTGCGTCCTGCAAACGTGAAGAAGGAGCAGCGCTCATCACGGATATCGGCACGATGTAGTGACTAGGTAGTAGATCTGTACCTTGCCATCGGGAGGCTTTTATTGAAATGCCTGCGGCAAGAGGCCTGGTGACTTGCATACACGGCAGTGAGCTGTCAAGACGACAGTTTCTGACTCCATGTGCTGGCCATATGGCCCGCCACAGACGATATGCGAGCTCGGTAGTCAAGAGAGACGACCATATCGCTAGCTTAGCGAAGAAGTCTTGCTCGAGTGCTTTTCAACCCAACTCACAAAAGTGAATTCTTGTGACCCGAAAGTCTTTGAGCCGCTGGCATTGTTCGGAGTGAAACAATGTCGTTCGTTAATCGTTGCGAATGATGCCAGAGACACGCATGCCTTGAAGTAGACTGTTTCCACAAGATTAGAGATACGAGGAAGACCAGATGTTTGATGCTGCTTCAGAAATCTCTTCGATCTGGCACATCTCTCAGAATGGGAGACAACACTCTTGCTCTCTGTTCTTTATACTCTCTCAGTCGCTACCTTCTCCCTCTTGCTATGTCCCGTCTAATCGAGCTTGAGGCCAGCGTTCATGCAGTAGACCGAGCAGATCTCGGGTGCCGCTGTACCTCACAAGAGGCGGCAACCAGCAGCCGTTCCCTGACATACAGTTCTACTAAGGCCTTCAGCGAACTAACCCAAGCTCATATGTCGCTCTTGTACACAGAGTTCAAGTGTGGATAGTATCAACATCAACTTCCTTCCAACCTCTGTCCATACATTCTTCTGAACCTATTCTGCTCCAGCTCTTCACAGCCAGGAGCATCCTGTTATTCCCTGTTGACCAAAAGAAAGCCTTTCAGAGTTGCTGTTACCTTTATGTTCCAAATCCGATGTTATCGATCCAGTGCTCAAACCCCAACGTCCAATGTCAGAGAATCTTGTCGGGCTTCCAGCCAGACCTCCAGATTCCGTTGCATCTCCCGAACAATGACTTTGCTGAAAAGTCACGAGTTGGGATGATCACACGCAGGAATTTGCCATCTTTGTCCATGGAGGCCCAATAGTTCGGGCCCTTTAATGTCTTGCTCGAACTGATGCTTCGCTGTTTTCCCGAGCTTCAATGTGACGACTGCCATGTGAGTTCCTCGCCTCATCCACGTATCCTCCCCAGCTCACCGAAGTCTAATTGGCGATTTCTGGCGATGATGGCAAGTTCAGATATGCGAGTGTGTCCACACTCAAGTCTTGGAAAGAATCGGAGAAAATCTAGCCTTCAAAGCCCATCGTTCACGCATCGAATCATTGGTATCGTCATCGTCTATCAATACCAGCATTATATGTCTTTCCTTACTCTCACCGCCTTCCTGTAGAAAACACTTCGATGGTTGGAAATGCCTGAACGAGGCTGACAGAGAACAATCCATTTCGTTTAAAGAAAACACTCCAAGAAGCATCGTCATCCTCGATCGTACAAATTTCGCCCGAATCGATTCATTCCCCTTCCAAGGGAAAGAAAAAGCAGTCTCTGGTGTGGTATCTCGAAGCAGTAATACGAGACAATGAAACTCCGCGCGGTCAATGATCCTCCTCCCAGCCAGATTCGAAAATGCACCTCCCTCGTCTAAGCTCGCAATCATCAATAGTATTGCTTCTGCTCCTCCCACTTGCTCATCTTGCCCTCCTCTCGCTTGACAAGACTGCCATTACCACCTTCCAGAAAGCTCGAAGAATCACCGCCTGTTGTGTCCGGCGCAAAGCTGACTCTGCCACTCTTCCTCCTGTTGTGACCTCCCTCAGGACTCTCAAGGTATCCTACAGCACCGACCCATTCCCAGACTCGTCCGACATCACCACTCCTACCTTCTCTTACCATGGGTCTGACATTGCTGTTTCCTTCCACTTTCTTCGCAACCTTCTCCCAAAGTGCTTTTCTTCGAGTGGCGCTGAATTCATCGCGTAGCACATCGTCTCTTAACTGTGCTACGGAGATGTAGTTTTCTTGGTACAAATCCGGATTTTGAGCATGCAAGGCAGCTTGGTAGCTTAGCTTTTCGAGAGCATGAGAGGCCAATTGCTTAGCTTTGACCTCCGTCTCGTTTCCAGTGGTGATGCGATAGCGAGTGTAAGAGCCTCCAGAGAGGACGAATAAGACGGCTATAACTTGCCAAAGATACTCTCTAAGCGTTTCGCGAAGTGATCTTCGGACGGCGCAGGAGAAGGGGAGTTTTGCGAGTGAGGTGCTTCGGAGGGTTGGTTCGGCGCTGGGGAGGCGGAGAATCTGTCAGTACCATGAGAATCTTGTGTAAGCGCGCGTATGACAAAAAGGAGAATTGTCGTATGTTTTGTTTTGGGGAATTTGGGGTTCACTTACCCGTCGACTCCACTGACGATCTCGTCAGAGTTCACAATCTCTCCAATGGCAGACGACCAGAGATCTTCAAATTCTTCGTTAGACATGCCTTTGCGGCGTTTCGTGGCAATTTCAGTCTTGAGAGCGGTCTCTTTCAAGGCTGGGGCAGATGCTTCACCGCATTCGTACTTGGCGTTTTGAAGTCGCAGAGCTTCCACAGCGCGTTCCTTGACAGCGTTGACCTTTCTTGCTTTCGCGCTATCTGGCTCGCAGGTCGGTGGGAGAGGAATCAGCCCATTGACCGATAAAGGATGCTGCGTCAGCACGAAGCCATTCTCGCATTCCGTCTGCAAGTTCTCATGGCAGAAGGCGTGTGGCGGACATGGCTCGCACTGTGGTCGAACAGCGTCTGCCCATGGTGGGATCTCAACACCAGCAATTTCTGTCGATGGCTGTCCCACTCCACAGTAGCCG
Organism: Pseudocercospora pini-densiflorae CBS 125139; assembly: GCA_000504365.2. Taxonomy (NCBI): domain Eukaryota; kingdom Fungi; phylum Ascomycota; class Dothideomycetes; order Mycosphaerellales; family Mycosphaerellaceae; genus Pseudocercospora; species Pseudocercospora pini-densiflorae. The sequence goes on from AWYD02000946.1 coordinate 24,130, forward strand.
ACTTGAAGCTTTTCTTGTCGCCATAAGCCACCAACAGCAGATGCCATGACGAGCAGGACTGCGCTGACACCACGTTTCGCAACCTTGCCGGGAGCTTGAGTCCGTCGTCGAACAGGCACGAGCTCACCCGAAGCTTGTGCTGTGACCAATTCTTGAGCTTCTTCTGGCGTGAATTCTTCTGAGATCTCCACATCATCCTGCTTCGCAATCGGCAGCTCGAATGTCTTGCGTGAAGGTACGATAGCTCCATCCGTCTGTGGGCGGAATGGACGAAATTCCTCAGTCCGCCTGCGCAAGTCTCGGTTCCGTCTGTCCAGATCTCGCGCAGCGCTGGTGGATCTCGCTGTGCTCATGGTTGTGCGTCTGCGCTCGGAGTCTCGCGATACTGGTCGGAGCTGGTCTGAAGGCGTGGCATGCGACTGGAAGACATTCTCGTTGGAGAAAGGACTGCTCTCGTCACCTTCCACTTTGACTGCCACTGGAGTCGCCGCGCTTTGCCTCGTTCTCGCCGTCCGCGATACTGAGCGTTCAGATCTCTCCTGTCGCTGTCTCTTCGGCGTCGACTCTTCTTCCATGATCGTAGCGTGCTTTCCTGAAACCACTCTCGGGGTCACACCTTCCGGCGGCGCAGTGCTATGGCGCATGCCTCGTGGTGTTGGCTCAACCTCTTGCGCTTCCTCCGTTCGGGCGCGAGTCGTGCGTCGTGAGCTTCTGGTCGTGGCCGGTGTAGGCGGAATCTCATCGACAGGATCACCAGCACCCGTCCCCTTTCGACCCGTCCCAATATCCTCGATGCCTCTGCTTGTCCGCTTCACGCGCGCATTCGCCGCCCGGATCTTGCGGGCTTGTGAGACGACATTCTCGTTGAAGAGGTCGATCAGCTGTTGCTTCTTGGCCGATGAAGGATAGTTGACGTTGTGCGCGACCAGAATGGATCGCAGACGCGGGATGGTCAGCGTCGATGGATCGAAGTCCGGCTCGAGGTAGGCCTGGTCGTCCATACTGAGGCGGAAGTGGAAGCTGTCGATATCGCTGGCGGTGGGTCTGTCTGGAGGTGGAGGTCTTGTTTGCGCTGAGTCGTGGTCAAGCTTGCGCAGAGGCCAGAGACGACTCCAAGCTCTTTATCGACGGCGTATCAATAAACAGCACTCTCGCAAGGATGCGACTGTGGGAAGAGTGTTGTTGATGTCTGCGACAAGTGTCTTGTTGTGACGAGGAAAGCCAAACTTTCTGAAATCCGTAGGAGGTAAACAGAGACCAGCAAAGCACGGTGCAGAACTTGCCACGTGATGCTTCTTCTGCTCGGCAGTTGCTACGTAATTATGCTCTAGCGTCAACCTTAACACTTCTGCCTGCTGCAGCCTGAGCATTCACTCACTCACTCCCAGCCTGTCATCAGCAGTCAACAAGAACTTCCTTTGCTACGTGGACGTCCACATTCCTGCACTGAACCGACTTCAATAAACATCATCCTCTCGACTTCCTTCTCTTCCTGGTACTGCGGCTTCATTTGCAGTAGCGGGCACAAACCATGATTTTTCGTTAAACGTCTTAGTTCAACATGCATCGCTGTCCTTCTCGTGTTGATGTCTGCGCGTTGCCGTACTGACATAGGCATATTTCTAGTCTCTGAAGATTGATTTCGACACCGATGCATATGCTCCACGTGGCACCCTTTCTAGCCGCCCGCGTGAACCTTTCCTGGTTGCGCAAATGGAATAGAGCTGAAAGGCTCGTGGTCCTGTTCTCCGTAGAAGCACAGTCCCCTTAATCCTAGGCTCGGTCGAACATATCGCATGCTCTTGATACCGAGCATGAAAGAGTTTCTCGGGGCTTTATTGTAATCTGCTCTCCGAGGTCCATCGATCAAACGCTCCGGCCTATCAGCTTCCCACCCATTGCGCCACCTCAGCCAGTTCTGAATCCGACGCAACCACGACCGGCAGCAGCTCCTCCACCAGTTGTCGACGAAAATCCTGCACCCACCATTTGCCTTCAAGCTCTTGGAAAGTCGCTGCATACAACAAGTATATGGCGGAAGCCAGGGGGTCTTTGAACGTGACCATTTCCATAAATGGTGCGGGAACCTGCACAAGCCATGCAAGAACGCGTGATGGCTCAGGCTCGTAAACCCTGAACAGAATCTCCAGATAATCCAATGTCGCCAGATATATTGCTGATGGATCGTCCTCGGAGAAGTGTGGTGGGCTACGGGGTGCTCCGACTTCCCAGCCATGTGTCTCTTTCTCCGGTTCTTCGTGATGATGCTCGGGGATATCCACCTTGGCTCTGCGACGAAGCATTTCGAGGAGCCTTTCTGCTTCAGGCTGCGGTCTCCTTACTGGCTGCACCCATTCCGGCTGCTGGAACAACATGTCGTATGTCTCTGCATCAACGAGGTCTCGGGAAGCTCGTAGAATCAACCACGTTCCTTTCCACAGCTGAGATAGCTGCACCAAAGTGTCTGTCGCTCGTGTTGCAGCAGTCTGGGGGTCAACTCCGCGTAGACCAAGTGCAATGACTCCTAGTTTGGCAGAGCAGTGATACAAAGCTTGACATTCCTCCGCAGTTAGATTTGCCAGACTGTGCCTATAAGAAGATAGAGCACGGGTCTGATACCTGACTGCATCTGCCACAAGTCCTCGCCGGGCTTCATCAGATCGAGTCTTTGCGATGTGCAGTGAAGTGATGGCGAGCAACGTGTCAAGCAAGTAGTCGTGCTTGAGCGCCAACTTGGGTACTTCGAACAGTTGTGTCGGAGGACCTTGGGGGCGAATGGCAACGGTCGCGTAAGTATCAGTCAGGTAGTGGTGTAAGAGCTCCATCTGCTTGAGATGAAGTTCTTGGCTGATTGTAACTCCATTGGCATGGTCCGGTATACCCGCTTCCGGGGTCGACGGGGTGAAGGCTTCTGCAATTTTGTACGAACATTCTTCTTGTCGCCGCTTGCAATTGGAGCATGTCGGATGACGTTCATCGCACTGCCATCATCAGTAAAACTTTGTCCCCATTGCTGCTTGTTTATCACTGCTTGCCTTCACTCTACGCGCTTTGCATTGAGTACACCCAAGTCTGCTTTTGACGTGGGATTTTCGCTCGCCCATCCTGCCCACTTGTCCCGGTGTTTTTCAGCCAACCTCAAGGGCATGCTGACTTAGTATGAGGCTCAGGAAAGCGGAAGCCTAGTGACTAAGAATTGCGAAGTCCAAGGGTATTGCGAGGTCCAGACGAAAGACCACACAAATAGACTTAATAAGCATGAAGTGTGTGCCATAGAGGAATACGCGCGAAACAGTCTATCCGGAGCAACCTTGCTTGTGCTACCGAATGTGGTTCCGGTCTCAGAATCAATTGCCTATTGGCATGATCGCTTCCTCTTGAGCAGGACGATTCGAGGCGGAGTGCAGCGCTAGGGCATCACGCTCACTGAAAATCAGGTCTCTATGCAGGTACTGTGAAGATGAACGGGACGTGCAGTTGCCGGATGGGAGGCGCACAAGCAAAACGGAAAGACCTGACGAGGGTGTGGAAAAGTCGGACGGGCCGGCAGTAATCCCAAGCCGATGCCGATCGACGAAAAAACATCACAAGAGAAACCGATACCAGCAGAACGGATAAGCTTTTTCACATTGATGGCCTAGAACTGTATATCAGACCTGACCAGTCCCAAAATGGCCTCCTCCACCTCATCTTCAGCGGTGTGCGCCAAATGCTCTCAAGCTCTGGAAGTTACGATCGACAACACTTCAGACGATGGCGAAGATACCTCCATGACCGGTGATGGCGACAAAGATACGGTACCAGATGATGTCCACCTTCCGTGCGGCGATCACTTCCACTGGGAATGTCTACTTGACTCTTACGAACTAGACAAATGCCCAGTCTGTAATCGCAACATAGTCACATCTCCACCATCAGGAAGCTCTTCATCAACACCACAGCAGCAACAAATCCTGGTCGACCTAAACAACGAAGGTGGTCTCCAACAACAAATCGACATCTTCCCATTACTCCAAGAAGAGGCTTACCTCCGCGCATATCCCGAAGAAAGAAAATCTCGTGCCTTTCTCGAATTCTGTCGCGAAGGTGATCACAAAGCTATAGCAGAATTGCTGAAAACTTGCCATCCGGATTCTGAAGATTACGATGAAGAGGATCCAAAATCTGCGGACGAGATTCTGAGGTATCAGGATCCGATTGGAGATATGCAATCTGGACTTCACGCGGCTGCGGCGAATGGGCATAGAGAGGTTGCGTGGTTGCTTTTGTTGCTTGCGAGTGAATTGCCTGAGCTTGATTTCCCGGCTCTGGTATTCCAGGAGGCTGCTGCTTTGGGTGTGATGCGTGGTGAGCAGGATGGGAAGGTGGATATTAGGAGTTTGAAAGATGGACAGGATAGAACGGCGGAAGATGTTGCGAAGGAAGCGGGTGTGGTTTGGAATGGGTGGATTGGGAATGGGAGGTTGACTTTGCCATGAGGTGGCAAAAGCATTCTTGAGATGAAGACATGCTAAACATGGCAAAGCCATTTTTAGAGCTCTGCTTATCTGAGCGGTACAGCTTTGCAGAGGCTCCATTGCTCAAGTCGCCACTTTCGCGGCAATGCCAAATGGAAATCTGGTCGTTGACCTGATCGCTGCTGGTGAAGTCTCAAGGACACGGCAGGAGCCAAGAGATGACCTGTGGGTGGTTAAGAACACTTTAGGCACAAAAGAAGGTTGAATGATGTGCTAAGTAGACAGCTAGATCGACCAAAATGCTTTCTGTCACAGCAATTTACGTATGCCTGCTCTGTCGAGGAAGCCATCGCCACGTTCGAAACGTATCCAGTTCGCCATTCAAAAAAAGAGGTCTCTCTGACCTCAGTCTCAGTGGCTCTGGCTGGCCTTGCTTGTCTTCTCCATGTAACCCCGTGATGTATTAGTGAATTGTTTGTCTCCATCTCATGATGGCTCATACGCGCTGGCGCCTATCGCCCCTACTACTTAGTATCGAGCCAAGTCACGAGCTTCGAGGTCCAGCAATGATCAGTATGATTACTAACGTGCCGTCTCGTGGCTACAGCCGAGGTCGTTGAAATGTCCAAAACATCGCGGCCGTCAGAATCTATGTTTGATCATCGAAAGGACTTCTTTGCCTGTCTGAATTATGAGCTGTGGGATGTTAGCAGCTCGATTCTTCAATCTCATATATGTATCGAATCGGCCTGATGATCCCATCGAGAGGACTTACGGCGCATCACTCAGCGCGTCTGCTTTTCAGTGATCTTCACCTACGTGTGTAAGTCAGCAAAAGCCTGGCTCCTATCGCGCAGTCGTTTCATGTCTCAGTTGTCATATGCATCTCAGATGTGTCGTCGTGATCTGGCCTCTCGCTCAGGCTGTGTACGCCGAATAGCAAAGTACGATATTCGAAACTTCTTTTCAGATCATGTTTTGCTCCTGCTGCTAGTGAAGTCTTTCACGAGCTGAAACTGGTCTTGCTAGCCAAAGCGGATGATGTGTTGACGAGAGCCTCTGACCGGAACATGTTCTCCGGCTTGAGTCTGCCCGTGCAGAAAACCGAGCAATCGAGATTCTTCGCACCTGTATGGTTCTGCTGACATTGGCCGCCAGTGGATTGGGTCGGGTATTCGATGCTACACCACCTGCGAAGTCTTCCCAGCATCACTTTCAACCCAAGACATGTCGATTCATACTCAAATGCTCTCCCATCACATACAGGTCGGCTGAGACGATGACTCCAGCAAACAGAACCTGCGACTATCTGTTTCAAATTGTTCGAATTGCAGATTGACGAGCTTGGCCTCAGAACTGCCGATATGCAGGTGTTGGCTAAGACTCAAGTCACTCCATTTGCGAGGAAGTCGTCGAGCATATGAAGTACTCCGGAGCCTGGTGGAGCTGAGTGGCCGGGTATGAGAAGCTTCATCCCTGAAGTATTGAAAGCATAATTGAGCTGTCGAACTCGTGTTGGCCACGTTAATTCTCGTGGCATTGTCTTGTTCCTAGAATTGGCATTATACGATCGTGATGAGCGCTATCAATGGGCTTTCTTTTACGAGAGAGCCTATAACAAGTCCATGCACGTGTCAAAATGACAGGCTGTCGAAACTGCACTTATCGCGCACGCTGTGGCGTGGTGGAGGTGTTGGCAGGACTTTGCTTCTTGGCGAGAGCAGGTATCATAGATTTCTTGATTGCTTCGAAGCATTGGTAGGGCTGGAGGGTGCCACGAGAAGGACGTGGATGGCATCCACGTGGTGAACTTGGCATCAATGTCTGTTGCCTGACGACGACACGATAACGAGATGTCGTTGAAGTGAAGAAAGAAGGAGCAGAAAGATGGTATTCTTGGTCAAGCGCCGCTTTCTTGGCAGGCAGAAGCGCCATCAGACGTTACAAGCTCCGATTCTGCCCGTGCATCATCCAAAAGGACAGCGATGCAAGGGTAAGTCAACAATCAATTCATGCACTCTTCCTCAGGGTACCAACAGCCCAACCCAACCTCCTAACTCTATAATGGCCGCCGGCCTTCTTGAATCTCTTGGCCATGCGAACTACACAATAAGGTCGCTGCCATGAACCGTCAGCACACATTTCATCACCACGCGAAGAACGCCACGTGAACAACCCTGCTCCACGCGACAACGACGTGCATGGCACATTGCATATCTGCTGCAATCTATACAAGTCAACAACATGGCCGAAGAGGCACAAGACCTCGATACTGATCGCATCAAAGAATGGCGGTCCATCATTACGCTCATCGTATTTTTTATCACTAGTGAGTACCTTTCACATCACAAAACCAGTGACGGAATTTTCGCTGATCTTTCGTCATGTATACAGATGTAATCGTTTTATTTCCCTTTCAAGTTCCGGTGTATATCCCGCGGCCAATATGGAACGGGATCGTGGACGGCCTGAGCGCCCTTCGAATCATACCAGAACGGCAGGACAAGTCGCATCGCTTCCGCAGAAGAGACAGTCTGATGTCGAATGGTCAACCGAAACGCTTTGTGCGAACTCTATTCCCGATGAATATGTTTACTGCGCCTCTGATAGCGGATCTGTTCCTTCTTGCGATCCTAGCGATCGGGCGACGGGAAGTTCACGACGGGACAGTTGGTGCCCAAGGCATCAGTCCGATCGATATCATGGTCTTTTTCCTGACTTTGGCATACATTGCGATATCGATCGATGCTTCGGGACTGATTCGCTGGCTTGCTTTCAAGGTCTTGCAGAAAGCTGGAAAGAATGGGCATTTGTTATTTGTGTACCTGTACACGTTCTTTTTCCTGCTCACGAGCTTCGTCGGAAATGATCCCATTGTCCTCTCAGGTACTCCATTCCTGTCATACATGACAAGAGTGTCATCCAATATTAAGCATCCGCGGGCCTGGATCTTCATGCAGTTCGCTGTGGCAAATATTGGATCTGCTATCCTTGTTTCGTCGAATCCTACGAACTTGGTCCTGGCGAGCGCTTTCGAGATCAAGTTCATCCACTACACTGCGAATGTGGTGGTTCCGGTTGTCGCCACTGCGATCCTCTTACTCCCGTTTCTGCTATACGTGGTGTTTAGAAGTGAGGATCTGGTGCCGCGATCAGTAAAGCTGCACGAGCTTCCGGAAGCATACAAGCAGAAAGCTCCTATCAACCCAAACATACCTAACGCACGCGGACCAATCGAGGATGACGAGATTGCGGCCTTGGAGGAGATCCTGAACCCTTTCCTTGATAAGCCAAGTGCATGGTTCGCTGGCGTAGTAATGGCGGCGACTTTGATCACGATCTTGGCTATCAATGCCAGTAGTGGAGGGCACGAGCATCCGGTCTTTTGGATCACTCTTCCTGCTGCGTTTGTTGTCTTCTGCTGGGATCTCACCCGTGGCTGGATCAATCGGGAGGATACGCGAAGGCAAGCTCGACAAGGCCGAGAAGCAATTGAACATGCGCAAGAGTCGCACACGTCATCCGCGATCGATGCCGGCTCTGAGAAGGCTGGACTGTTCACTCCGGATATCAATGAGAAGTCGCTCGAAGCTGTCGCTTCACCTGCGGTCAATAAAGACAATGCAGCATCATTGCCACAAAGCGCAACTGTGGAGGCTGCGACCATTCCGAATCCCGCGGACGAGAAGGTGCATATCAAGCCAGGCAATACTCCGGAGTCGGTCCTACCATCAGGAGGACCGAAAGAAGACGCTGGGGCTATCGAGCTTTCTGGGCGAGCTGGAGCGCAAGCGAAGTCCAAGTCGCTCGTGGAGCTGATTGCCACTTTCTATGCGTGGTGTCAAATCACATTCCCGACAATCACGACAGTCGCGAGCCATCTCCCATGGGCATTGGTACCATTTGCTTTCTGCATGTTTGTCCTTGTCCAGGCTCTAGTAACGAAGGGCTGGGTGCCCGTCTTCGCGCATGGCTGGGACCACTGGATTGACCGAACAGGGATCGTTGGAGCCATCGGTGGCATGGGCTTCCTATCAGTCGTGCTATGCAATTTTGCAGGCACAAATATCGGGACCACTATCTTGCTAAGTCGTGTCATCCAGGCTTGGGTGGCCATCCATGAGCAAAATGGTACCATCATCAGCCAGAGAATGTTCTGGTCCACGGTGTACAGTATGGCGATCGGTGTCAACTATGGAGCGTTCAGTACCGCGTTCAGTGCCTCTTTGGCTGGCTTACTTTGGCGGAGCATCCTCTCGCGCAAGGGAATTCGCGTTGGAAGTTTGGAGTTCGCACGAGTAAATGTGCTCATCATCACTTTCACCACAGTCATTGGCCTTGCAATCTTGATCGGACAGATCTATATCACTCGAAGTACCAATGCGTATGTGGGTGGATAGCGTCGGTTTAAAAGCTCTTGGACAAGCAGAGTAACGACGTAATGACCGTGCTGGGTAGTGGTTCACTGATGCCAAATCCCAGCTCTTTCTGCAACGGCCGAGAACATGCACCTCAACTTTCTCTCTTCGCTTCAAGCACCTTCTGACCTTCCTCCTCACACCCAATTGCTGCTCTCACAGAGCTACTCGCCTAGTCCCGGCGTTTGGTCGGAGGAATCGTAATTCCTGACCAGCGCGATTTGGCTTGTCTCGGCTGGAATCCGCACCACGATGCCACAGAAGCTGTCACTGGGTTGACACCTTCACAATCGATCACGATTGCGCAATGAGATTTACACCTTGGCAACATTTTCGGATCTCTGAGCCTCTCGGAACAGCTTGCACGGCTTGCATGATTGCATATGCAGCTGAGATATTGCGTGCATGAAATGCGGGCGGATCTGGCGGAAACCACACCCGGACCACAACTGATATGATCCTATCGCAAATAGGTGCATCAATTCTCAGAACGAAGCTGGAAGTGTGCGAGTAGCACGTCGCAGCAGTGTCATACGCTTGTACGATCTCGTCTCAAAAAGCGAAGCTTCCAAGATCCTAACGCTCGATCTCTGTTGATGTGCGGAGCACGCTCAAGTCTCGATTAGCGACTTATGTGTCAAGACCCACCGTCGCCAGAATATCGGATCTCACATGGACATCAACTCTGCTAAAGCAACTTGAAAAGTGCGAGCCTGGTTCAGTGCAGAGAGCAAAGTCTTGCGCAAATTTCCAGGTTCCAAGGCTGGGCTGGGCAACAACCAGCAACGCAGCGGTTGAGGGCTGTTTTCCCAGACCATGACAATTCCGATACCACAGGTCAGCACATCGGCACGTAGAAGTGGGAGGTGCTGCCGGCTGTGCGGGGAAAAGGAACTGACAGCCTCCCATGCCCCTTAATTGTTCCATGGTGCATCCGACACAAGACCGAATGGAAGTCGCCGAACACACCTGCTGATGTCGCGTTGCTGCAAAGTCTGCAAGATACCCTGCACCATGTTGCGCTTGTACTCGTCTTGGAGAGTCTGCGTGATGTGCCTGTGTACGCCGCGGATTGCGTGGCGTGTGCGTGTCGTTGTCATACCGGAACAACGCCTGTAACGAAGAGTCCAAGCAAGTGAACTTGCACAGAGCGGCGAGAATGCAATGACCTTCTTCATGCAATTTTCATCGCCTACTCGATCTCAACTGCAAACCTGGCTGAAATGCCATTGATAACAAGCCGAACGAATGCATGCAGTCGTCAATGGTCCTCCCTCCCTATCGTACAGACGTCAACCGTCATCACATCTACAGACAAAACAACACCATGCGATGAACAAGCAATCGCTTTTGCGCCAGTACCTGAATGTGCCCAGGTCTATGCCCGCCTAGTCGCATGCAATGCTTTCATTCAAAGTCAAAATTCCGTGGTATCATCAATCAGCACAAAACCTCCAGCGCCTTCGCTCGTCATGTCGTAGTAATACAAGAATCAATTGTCGATCACAGTCATCGATTCTACGAGACTTTCGTTCTTCTGGGCGTTTGCAATGGAGCTGCCATGCTCTGTTTCGTTGCCTTGATGATCCGGTAAGGAAGAGCTGTAGGATCCATGCATGACCGGCGACGACGAGTGAGGGAGTTTGTATCACGACAACATCCTGTGCGTTCTGTAAGCACGAGTCTCAGCCGAGTGAAGCACGATTGACGAACCACATCGTTCATGTGTGAGATGTTCGTAACGACGGATTTTTAGCGGACAACATTTCTGCTTCTCCGTGTAATCTGAGCCTAACGAAGGTGTTAGCCGTCGTTTGTCGATTGATCTCTGAGATATGCATACACCAGCAAAGAACGCAATATCGTATGTGACCGCACTGGTACTTGACTCGGACGTGCTGGCACATGCTGAGCCAAGTCGATTGGCGTGATGGACGTTTCCACGTGTCTCTGGTGACACGACATTCGTTGGCGAAGCCTCAGACCTTATAGAAGAACGTGAGAAGTGGCGGATAGTCACGCCTTATGTTCCGAAGAGGTAGGATAGTTCGGCTAGCTGACGTTGGACCCGTTGATGGCGGTGGTTGCTCCAGAGTGCTCTCTTGGCGTCGGGAGAGGGTTCGTGGCGGACGCCTCGTTCCCGGCTCTTCTTATTTATGATACTTTATGACGAAGTGGAGCCTTCCATCTGCGTTGTTGTTGCAATTGAATGAACGGCTTCCGAAAGTGTGAATCCCTGCAGCTACATACGAAGCGCCGAAACAAAATCCTTGGAGGCAGTAGCAGGGTTTCGATGCGACTAGCTGTAGAAGATTCCCACCCCACGATCTGGATGTGAGCTCATAAAGAACCGACACCTTGGGCGTGGGCGAACAGGGTATATCAGATGCGAAGAATAAATTGCATGTTCCCATCGCACTGCTGAACGGCCACTCGAGATTCTCGATTCTCCATCAACGTGCGGAGCTACCACCGTGCTTATTGATCATCTCGTTTGGAGTAATTTCGTGGCCTGACAGAGCAGCAACTTCCGGCAGGATTCTTCGACCTCCCCTTCGCTTGCAGCTTCAGCAAAGCAAATACTGCTCAATGCCACCAGGCCAAACTATTACTGCAGTCAATGTCTTCCGCAAATCTGATGCACCCAATCATCGGTACTGGTTCCGTCTTCTGAAGAGCTATTCGGAACCATTACCCACCGCTATAGCAATTCGGGAGCTATTTCAAATCTTGAGTGAATGCAGATCTTCTTCCGAAGCACCTTGCAAGCCTCATGAAAGCTCAACCGAGGTGGCCTGGTGGTTGGCACCGCTTGGGGTTCCGGAGATCGCGACATGATCCCTCTGCCGGAATTGCCATCTTTGCCGTTGAGATGACCAGCACTTGGTGCTCGGTTTCGTTGCAAAGCGAGCCTACGCGCTGGGATGAAGTACACAAGTTTCCAGCTTCTGTGGTGACAGCTGCTGTCAATGCTGCACACCAGAAATTGGTACAGTATCAAGCTATGCACGCTACTGCAGTGGTGCAGAAGTCTACCACGCCGTCGGTGTCCATCATCACCACCTCCACCTATCCTACACCGCAAAATCAGATCTGTCCTCTAGGAAGCTGAAGAAATCAGCTGCAACATGTCTGCACAGAGAGCAATGTCTTGCAGGTTGCGAGCGGCGCAGAGGTTTTGTTCGCATCCGCGCATCTTCTCACAGAAGCGACAATCCTTTTGCGATGTTGCGAGATCGCACGCCCCCGGCTCGGATCCTGGAAGGATAGGGAGCAGAACGACATTCCGATCCGATACCCTCGTGCAGTCCCTGAAGATCTACTCAATCTATCACACTCCTTCCACGCATTTCAACATTCCAGATCAGCATGGTCGCGTGGAGTTCCTCACCGACTGCGTGGGCGCATGTGACGTGAAGAAGACGTACTTATTACAATTATTTCGAACCTCACGCCTTTGCCGATGGCTGACTGGCATACACTGCATGTATCGCGAACATCCCCCATTTCGCGCGACCCATCTGACCTGACCCGCAATGCGTGTAGACTAGCAAGAACGGCTAGACACGGGATGCTTTTCCAACCTTGCTCTCGATGTATCTCGATGTAGCGGAGCATTGCATGTGTTCTTCTCTAGTGGTCTACCGGCCTGCCGACGGCGTTTTACGGAATTGCAAAGGAGCTCCCCGTTTTCGATCTAATGCATGCTTCTTGGGCTTTCGCCGAAAAGCTTGAGGACCGGTCCCCAAAGCAATATGTACAAATCCTCTATGAAGAATGGCAACGCTGCCAGAGGCTGCAATACAGCCTGCGCAAGACAGATTGCCGACAATCTAAGATCACAGCCAGGACTCATACTACCACATCTGGCACTCTCTCGTTGGCGGAAGATTCCATCAACGACACTACAAGAACGCAGCCTCGCCAGCTTTCATTATTTGGGAACGGCAAGCACAGTTCCACGGTGCCGCCGAAGGAAGGCTGGATTGTTTCAAATGAAGGTTGTCTTGTACCTGCTTCCTTGGAGATCAGGACCAGCAAACTTACAGAGGTGGCGCGGCAAGACTCCGCGGACCTCGAGTAGCCCTTTAGACGCCGGCGAGCAGGATGTTGAGATCTTCAAGATTATGCTTGGTTACGTCTCTCAAGTTGACCAGCGTGAAGACTGTATAACCTCCAAAAGCTTACTGACAGATCATTACATTACGTGCCTACCTCTAACGATAGAGTACAGATGTTGGCATGGCTCGTGAACTGGGGGCTTCTCAAGCACAACTATCATCAGTATGTGGCATCAACGAGCCATCACCTAAGATGTCGCCGAGCTCTTCTCGGCCCTTCTGCGCACGTTCAATTCGCTCCTTGGTGGTCTTGTATAATCGCGGTACGCCAGTCTGCTCAAAGAATGCATCCTCATTAATCATCTGAGCAAGACCTCTCGCTGCAAGCCATATGACAGGCACTGTTCATTCGTCAGCAATGCCCCTTTCAACGCAACAGCATTCCACGTGGAGCCAGACTTACTTCCATGCCCATTAAAACCTGCGCAGACCCACTGGTTCCTCCTGTCAGGCACAGCACCAATATGAGGATTTGAGTCGTACGAATAACCCATGACGCCAGTCCAGATCTGATCCACTCCCGCATCTGAGTCTTCCCAGCCCCGAAATGTTCGTTGCATATACCCATCATAGTAGTCCTTTGCTGCTTCGATCAGGATCGAATCATCAACATTGTTGTACCATTGTTCGGTCTGGGGCTTGAACTTCGAAGAAGCACCGCCGACTATGATACTTCCATCTGGACGAGGAATGAGGTATGAAAGCGTCCTATCCTCCGTCCGATCGCAGTAAGAGTTGGCGAGGAAAGGTGCCTGTTTGCCTTCTGGAACAGTGATCCGACAACAAATGCCCTTGCAGGGAATGATGTTCTTGCTGTATTCTGGAAGCAGGCCTGCGACATATGCATTGCTGGCATGAACGACTTTCTTGGCATGTACGGACCCTCTGGCTGTTCTCACAACGAACCCGTCGTTATCAAGTGGAGTCACCGCAGTCACTGGTGCATAAGTCTGCAGGTTAAGGTCACCGGAGCCGACCAGCGACTTCAAGACATGAGCAATAAACTTATATGGCCACATCATACCGGCTGTGTAAGTGGCAACGGCCTTACAGCCTTTGACTCCGGAGATGCCTTCGGCGTCCTTTCCATGGTGGAAGTCGACATCTCTCATATACGGCAAGCTGTGGGCAGACATTTGCTCGTAGACCTCCTTCGCCGCATCCGCGGCTTCCTGATTCGACCAGCAGTCAACTGTCCGGGCGAGGACAAAATCACAATCGATTTGCTCCTTCTCGATGAACTCTTTCATCGCTGGCACATGAGCGATTTCAAACTCCGCAAGCTCCTTAGCCGCCTCGAGCCCAGCTCGTTTGATATACGTTGGTATGTGGCCATAAAGATCTGGTCTCAGATGGCCACCATTCCGCCCAGTAGCACCTGGACATGAAGTCAACGTAAGCTCCAGCGAAACTGCTCATTGCAGCAACGATCCTTACCTTCACATATGCCTCTTGCTTCAAGCAATGCTATCGATTGCTTCGGCTTCGAGGGCGATCTGTCCTTCGCCAGGTGCCAGGCTGTGGCTGCACCTGCATATCCGCCTCCAATGATCACGATATCGGCTTGCTGGGGGAGTTCAGGTGTTGTTCTATGGTTGTGGAAATCGTCCTTGTCTCTGCTCCAGAATGCCGGAATCGGGTTGCTGACAGGCAAGTAGTCGTGGTTGGTTGACGAACCCATGTCTCATGCTCCCAAGGTGTTCGTCAAATGCCGACGTGCGTGGGATGTAGTGCTGTATAGTCCAAGCTACTCATGCACCTCTCATGGGAGGCTCTATTCGCTTAATTTTGAGCAAATCATGGAACTATGCCGGCAACTCTGCGAATTCAAAAGCCACTCGAGAGGAGAATCGAAAGTACTCGCAAGCCAACAATTGGTGAAGATATGGCAGAAGGACTTATCTGATCAAACAGTCGAGGAACTAAAATGTACTGTACAGCGGCCACAGGCATTCGAAGGATCAAAGCGAAGCCGAGCGAATCGAAGAAGAGCATGCGATGTCGCAGCGTCGGAGGCCAAGTTCCGCCAACCCCAATCAAGCAACATAACCATGTTCGCCACGATATCAGCCAGAGCTTCGCCTATCTTCGAGCACAACCGCGCCTCCACTTGAAGCATGGGCTGAAATGACCGGCCCGGGTAGTTCTTGAGAATGAACTATTACCTATCGTGAAGACCTGAGCGGTTGAGACTCACGCGACACTACTGTCCATCATGGTGCAATCTGCTGAGATGGAACGGGCACCGACACCACAGGCCTTTCACGGCTACGACAAGGACGAGAAGATGGAAATCGACATCGAAGCTAGACCGCAGTCTATTGACGATGTCGCGGATGAGAAGGCACCGAGTATGCTTGGGCACTTTGAAGAAGTCCAGCATGTGCGGCAAGGTCTTCATCAGAGGCATATTCAGATGATTGCTCTCGTGAGTCCGGTCGCGTGATATAAGTGATCGAGAAGTCATCGACTGACCTTGACATCCGAAAAAGGCTGGAACCATCGGAACTGGGCTTTTTCTGGGATCAGGTCGAGCGATTGCGAATGCTGGACCTCTTGGAGCCTGGTTGTCGTATAGCATTGTTGGCGTTACCGTCTGCAGTGTTATGCTCGCAGTGGCTGAAATGGGCGCTTTGGTTCCTCTGAGTGGATCCATCGTCAGATTTTCCGAGTTCTTCGTTGACCCTGCCCTGTCCTTCGCCGTGGGCTGGAACCAGGTATACTCGTATATCGTGAGCATACCGTCCGAGATCGTAGCCGCAGCAGTGCTTGTCAGCTTTTGGACGGACGCCAATGGCGCAATCTGGATCACGGTATTCAGTCTGTTGGTCATTGTCAGCTCAATGACCTTTGTGCGAGTATACGGCGAGCTAGAATTTGGCTTCTCCCTGCTCAAGATCTTTCTCGTGGTCTTCATCAACATCCTGTCGCTGGTCATTACTTGTGGCGGAGGACCGAGCGGAGAAAGCATTGGGTTCAGGTATTGGAGGAATCCTGGGCCTTTCGTCCAATACCTGAGCATTCCTGGGTCGATGGGCCGCTTCGCTGGATTTTGGTCGACTTTCAATTCCGCATTGTATGCTTACGGAGGCATTCATGCCATTGTGGTTGCAGCAGCAGAGACCAAGAACCCGAGACAGGCCATTCCACAAGCTGCGAAGAGGATCTTCTGGAGAGTCCTCATCTTTTACGTCCTTACAATCTTCATGGTTGGGCTCGTAGTCCCTTCGAACGACCCGAATCTTCTGAGATCGACCGGCACGGCATCGCAATCGCCTTTCGTAATCGCTGCCAGACGAGCAGGCATCAAAGCAGTGCCGTCCTTCATCAACGCTATCGTCCTGACATCTGCCTGGTCGGCGGCAAATTCCAACATGCTTACGGGGTCTCGGGTCCTTTTTGGAATGGCCAATGCAGGCCAGGCGCCCAAATTCTTCACTCGACTGAACCGCCACAGCATACCTTGGCTGGCAGTCGGGTTGCTATCGCTTTTCATGGCGCTCGGCTACATGACCTTGCAAGATACAGCCAGCACTGTCTTTACTTGGCTGCAGGATCTAGTGGCGATTAGCACATTGACTGACTGGATCTTGGTCCTTGTAACATACCTGCGATTCTACTATGGCTGCAAAGCGCAAGGCATCAATCGCAAGGCGGAGCTCCCATGGGCAGCGCCATTCCAACCCTGGTTTACGTGGATCTCTCTCATCCTGTATCTGGCGCTCCTGCTCACGAGTGGTTACAAAGTGTTCATCCACGGTCGCTGGGACACGGAAACATTTATATCGAGCTACTTCAATATCCCCTTCACGCTGATCTTCTATTTCGGCTATAAATGGTGGAAGAAGACCAGGATTGTTCCATTACATGAGATACCAATTCGTGGATTCATTGATGTAGCGCTGGCCAATCCGGAAGAGAGAATTCCGAAGAAGACGGGATGGAGGAGACTCAATGTCCTTTGGTCGTAGCTGGTCAATATACGAGCCTCGGACACATTCGATCTTTCTGCGTGCCAAAGCTTCCCTTTCCTTTTCCCTACGTCTTTCATGCTCTCTCTCGAGGCTTCTGCTGAGCCGAAATCAGCGCACAAGCGGTCCTTCGTTGATGATATGGAGGCAATATTGTCCTCTGCATGACGTCCCAAATGACTCCACAATTATGAAGACATTTCGATAATCTTCTTCGCCATACTCGGCAAGGTGTCGGCCATGACATCCATCGTTCCAAACACTTCTGAACAATCGTACTTCTCATAAGCCGAGCAGTAAGCACCCTTGAAGCCAACCAGTGCTGCCGCGGATACATCCCACATGTGAGCTGCTGCGAACCACTTTTGGTCGTCCTTCCCAAACTTCTCGAACACAGGTCGGTAAGCAGCAAGAGCCGGCTTAGCAACACCTTGCGTGTCGCAGCTCACGAATCTCTCAGCTGGCATTTCCACACCTCCACGATTGAAGTAGCCATGCACTCGATTAATGTCTGCGGTGGTCAAGCACCAGACATCAAAGCCGTTGCTTCTCAAAAGCTCGATACATTCTTTCGCGCCTTCGCGGAGTTCCAGAAGAGCGTATCCTTCTTGACATTTTTCTCGCTCTTCATCGGTGCATAGCTTCTCCGGATCTTTGACGCCAGACAAGAAGAGGGTCCGGTAAAATACAGCTTTCATGACGTCTTTGTAAGACTTGTGTCTGCCACTGATTGATAAGAACGTGAAGTCCAGTTCGGCGTGCGTCATCCAAGAATGGCCAAAAGATGTTCCATTGAGTCCATGTTCGCGCAGTTTCGAGCCTATTACTTCGTCGATGCGTTTGTGGAAAGCGTCGAAGCAGACGAGAGTTCCGACGATGTCAAAGACAACGTGTTTGGCCATGATTTGTGTTTGACTGGGTTGATTTGTGTACAATTCCTCTTCAAACTGACGTTCTTTCTCTGCTATTCAAGCTCTTCTTGTACTTGTAGTGATTGACTCCTGCATCGCGGTACATTTTAGTCGCGGCAGCGTATCCATAACGGTATTTTGAGGACCAGCCGGCCCGGCGGTCCTGTAGTAGGCGCTTCTACTTCGGCCAAACTCCACTGCGTCTCGGGCAAGCGACAACGACCGGCGAAAGATACGGCATGCTCGCCAACGCAGTCGGCGGGAGCATGATTTGAAAGGTGAAGGTGCAAAGGCAGAGATGAGCGAAAGTCAACGATGTATGCCCCTGCCAAGCTGACCTTGGCATTCGCGAGCGACCGCAGGCGTTGTTAGCCTGGCTGCGTTTCCACTACAGGAAATTCGCGCATCTGCGTCGGGAAATGGGCGTAGCAGTCGTGGCCCGTGCGCAACCAGCTTATATAACTTCATAAGACGCCCTATCTCGCGTCGTCTTTCTCTTCCCTTACTTGCGCGGACTGAATTTCTTTAGTCTCTCTCTATACTAGTACTTATTTACGAATATCTAATATTATTCGCTATTCGATAGTATATTACTATACTTATAGTTAGTAAGTCTTAGTATATACCTATTATTCGTTCTATTATACTTTTTTACTAACTTTACTTATATAGACTTTTCTAGGAAACTTGTAGTAGAATACTTACTCTTCTATAGTAGTCTTACTTAAATAAGTTATAAGAGCTAGGATATCTTTAGTATTAGCTTAGCTTTATAGTTAATTATCTTAGATTTAG
>AWYD02000955.1:0-29060 GCA_000504365.2 Pseudocercospora pini-densiflorae CBS 125139
TATAGGCTATCTATATATATATATTAATCTTCTTCCTTTCTTCTTTCTTCCTTTCTTCTTCTTTATATACTAATTATTAAGATATTATATAGTAGTAGAGGGGGTAGTATTTAGCCTATTATATCGACTACTATAGTAGCGATATAGAGAGCTAGATATAGAGAGTAGAATTTCTACTTCCTAGAACCTAGAATTTCTAAGTATAGACCCTATTTTT
Organism: Pseudocercospora pini-densiflorae CBS 125139; assembly: GCA_000504365.2. Lineage (NCBI taxonomy): Eukaryota > Fungi > Ascomycota > Dothideomycetes > Mycosphaerellales > Mycosphaerellaceae > Pseudocercospora > Pseudocercospora pini-densiflorae. Next base: position 218 of record AWYD02000955.1, read on the forward strand.
AGTTCTAGCTAAAATTCTACTAATTTCTATAGAATTACTATATCGCTAGTATAGTACTATTTTTTAAAGTAGCGGAGTCTATATACGACTAGAGGGTTATATCTTCCTAACTTTTCGCCTAGTTCTCTTTTAAAAGAAATACGATTATTAATAAGCTACTCGGCTATATTTAAAGCGATAGAATCTACTTCGACTCTAGGTACGAGAGTAGAAAGAAGTAGGAAATCTGGCCCCTAGTCGTGCACGGACCCCGCCACTTCAAAAAACAGCACTGTACAATCCTGCTAGTATCAAGCCGAAAAGGACGCTAAGGATTGCGTAAACACTCATACCCAGACCCGGACCAAGTTTTAGCTCTTCAATCGAGAAGAGTGAGAACACAAAGCCAGATGCAAACATTAGCATTGAGCTCCCGGCCCATATTGCTTCGTTGCGTGAGGACTCAAAGCACTCCAAAACGTATAATGTCGTGCTCATTGCGATCAGTGAAGTTCCGAACGCATAGACAGCCATTGCGATGACAGTGGCCATCCAATGGTCATGCGTTGTCCAGCCGAGAATGAAAAGCGATGCGATATTCAATGCTGATGCTGGGAGAGCTAGCCAAAGCCGCCATTCAGGTGGCGGTAGAGTCGAAGGCGGTATCCAAGTCTTCCGTTTCTCGTTGATGCTTGGCTTAGGGGTGGTATCCGGCTTGTTTGACTCCAGTGCGGAGGCAGTTGCCAAGCGGTGTCGCTCGACGTCTTCATTGTTCGCACTCGACAGATACGTCGCCGGTGTTTGGGTCTCATCTGCAAGTGCTTCTACAAGCACGCGAGCAAGCTCCACACGGTCAAACTTGAGCTTGTGACCTTCCAGTGCAGTACAAAGCTGGCTGAAGTCAAGCTGCTGATCGAGCAGGTTGTTCACTTTCTCTGGCTTGATACGTCTGCCGCAGTTCTCATCGATGCCATTCACGTAGCCAGTCGCTGCGTATGCAAGTTTCATATTCCGCCGCCATTCCGGGTTGGCTTGCTCAAAGGTCTTGCCCGTAGGAATGGAAAGTCTTTTCAGAGACTGGAGTAGAGCACTTCTTCGACTGCTTCTTCCCACGCTATTCTGCTCAGTTGATGTGAAGCTAGTTCGACTGCTGTATTTGCTGGCTCGCTTGCCGGTGTACAGCGTCCGCTCATCTTCTGAGACTTTCTCTTCTTTGTACCTGAAAGCTCGAGGCTTGTAGCACCATTGTTGATGGCAAAGCTCCATGGCGAGGGCAAGTAGAGTGCCAACGCTCATGGCGAGGAATGTCAGTCCCTGTGCGCCCGCGTTGAAGTTGTGTGCTTTAGTAAGGATGTCCGGAAAGGCTGTCAGGATCGCGAATAGAACGCCGAAGTGGAAGGCATTCAGAACTCCGCATAGCAACGCAAGTGGCTCCGAGAAGAGGGTAAAGTACGATCTCAGAGACTTATTCTTGAGAAGCCCTCGGATCAGCGACATTTCCGAAGTCTCTTTTCGACTCTTTCGCAAGATTACCGCTTTCAGAGTCTCATCTGTGAAGAACATTGGACCGAAAAATAGACTAGATAGGATCAAAACAGCGAATTGAGTCCATCGCCAGTGCTGTCTCCACACGATTGCTCCGCTCAGCACTGAGCCAAGGGTACTTCCAACAAGTATGGTACACGTATACGCAGCAATCGGTACAACTCGTTTCTCGGCCGGCCATATGTCAAGAATTGACGCATAGCCCAGCTGTAGCGCTGAAGCAGCAACGAAGCCTCCAAGCAACCTGCATATCGCCAGGCCAGATATGCTCTTCGTCAGTCCACCTGCCAAGATGAATATGGCATAAAGTGGCACAGATATGATATACATCGACTTTCGTCCCATCGACTCAGTGCTTGGTGTACCTAGAATGCCCAATAACAGTCCCAGCAGGTAGAGTGACGTGGGAAGCACTGAGACTATTGAGGAAGTTCGCATCTCGTCCATGAGAACATCGTGTGCCAACGTCAAACTCGATGCGCCGAGCATGGTGGTCCATGAGATTGCGCAGAATAGCAATGTGTGCATGCGTTTCTTTCTCTTCGTCCAGTTCTTCGGATTACACGGATTGATGGTCCAGTGCAGGTCTGCATGCAAGTCGTGCTCATAAGCTTTCTCCTGCAGCTGTAACGACCGTTGAGGCGTTGCAGAATCTGGGGTCGATCTTTGGTTCGTACTGAGTCGCGTTGGAGTCATCGTAGTGTGTCGTACGAGAGGTGTTGATGCATCGCGTGATGGCGTCTGGACTGGTGTCTGGAAACCCGACTGCAGCAAAGGATGAGAGCCGATCTCATCGCGAGATTGTTCTTGCGACATTTTGCGACCGTGACTGCGTGTCGTGTTTTCTAACAATGCTCTCGCACAGCGGCACAGGGAGGTAAGTTGTTAAATTCCGCCGCGTGAAAGAGATAGTTGTGCGCTGCGGTGCTCCACCGACATTGTGTAGCCACCAGATTCCCAAGTATGCCTCTTCGTGCTTCTTTTCGTGCCCATGAGTAGTGCAGAACATTTCTCTGCCTTGTTGGAGGAGGGACTCATCTTCACGAGATCGAAATGGTTGGCGAGACTGGGATCTCCTGGCAGGCTACCCTTGGTCTTAATGAAGCCACATCTCCTCGAGACCCTTCATCATCAAACCTTCGCTCACGATAAGAATTCCGAAATATCAAAACCGCTTGATCGTAAGTGTCATCGCAGGAATGAACATTTGAACAGTGTTTCGATACTGCACTGTAGTCAGAAGAGGAAGGACAACGGACGAAGTTACGATCTAAGGTCAACATACTGGATCGCGTGGCAATGGTGCAGAGGAGATTTGGAAAAGCCTATAGTCGCAATCATCTTTCTGATACCTGATAAAGCAGGTTTGGAGCGAAGGGCTCAAGACACGCATCAAAGCTCCAGCATTTCCATGAGCACTTACTTCTCAAGCCATTGAAAGATCTTCTTTGAGCTGAGACCAAGCTCCTTCCCAAGCACTGTTTCGAACCTCATCTTTTCTCTTCCCTTCTCCAGAATCTGACGAATGCTGTGTCTTGTCCGCGATTGCTAAAGCATCATTCCTCTTCTTCTGGTACTCACCAAGCTTCTCCGTACAGTCAGGAAGTCTCATGGCAGGATTGAGCCAGAACAGATCATGCTCTGGAGGTATTTCAGGAGCACAATTTGCTGCAATGGCTGGTGCCTGTGCTGACAGTGTTCCAGGACTTGCATTAATATTGAGATCGGATCTTGCATGAGGCATTGGCCGGTGGGCGAAACATTGTTGACATTCAAGCTTGGGTGCATCTGAAGGCAGAGGCAAAGGCTCTGCAATTCTTGGGCATGGGTGATTTGACTGATGGCCGGAGTAGCATCGCACGACAACGTCGTTCGCTGCGAAGCAATTGGCGCATTTCCAGCGATAATATTGACACATGTCCGCCTGATGAGCCTGTGAGATCAGCGAGCACCTGGTTTCCCAAATTTAGCGGAGCTGGAGGCCCGGTTATTATAAAAGTGTTTAGCATGTAGAGCAACGGAACAGCATTGTTGCTGCCTCTTAGTTTGTCTATCGGCGCAAGACAAGACCTGTTTCTCCTAGAACTTGTGAGTCGTCTCCATTACCACAAAGGCGACAAGCACTGCCAAAGGCCAGTCGAGTCCGGTGCAATCTTTTTATGTCGTCGCTTGAAGTCTTTGACGCGCGACAAGACGGTGAAGGATGGGATTTGCATAGCGATACGACTGTACTTTAATGTTGCCGTATGACATGGCTGAAAGCCGCGTGCTGAATTTGATACGATCCATCTCCCGAAAGGCTCGGCCGTGACATTGAGTGTTGGCGTCTCGCGCGGCCTAGGAACCACCCAATATTCTGTGCGAGCCAGAAAGGGAATCCATGTCAAAGTTACCAATGGTGGGGCAATCAAGTTCGAAGCCGAAGTGAACGCAGCGGTGCGAAGGATGAACCAGGCCCCAGATATGCGTGACTGAGCCATGACTAAACGCGTCCAACGCGTTGAGCTTGTCGTCTGTCTCAAGCGCCGAGCGCTCCATTTCGCATCAACCTGAAGCGATCGAGCAAGGCGCTGCGGTCGGCATGCAGTGCTGCCACTGCCTAGCTATGAGCATCGTTGCAGAGTCATGTTACCTCTCTAAAGAATCGACCGAGAGCCGGCGTGGTCTGATGATTGTTTAGTAAAGTTACTGAGCTGCAAGCCGCGCCTGGCGCTGCTGCAGGTAATGCATTCGGCCACATGCAGGATTGCTGGACGCCAGACGGCCGGCAGCAGGTGGCCGGACAGCGCTCGCTAGGAACAAGCTCGTGGAGGAGACGATCAGATCGACGTGGTGCAGGTAATGCGAGGACGCAAGGAATGTCTTTGTGCTGGCCGGCAACGTGTCAACGTTTGAGAAGTAGGAAAAGAGGAAGCCGGCGGTGCCAGATTCAATTCGCCATCCGGACTCAGGCCCGTGAGTAAAAAACGGGCCGCAAGCTGCTAATCGATACGACGCCCCCAACGGCTTGCTGTCCTCTCGCGAACTCCTCCAGCAGAACAATTATAGAGCTGCTGCATCTGCATGCGGGCTGCTCGGCTTCGAGCTTACCTGGCACGATAGCAGTACAGAAAGCTACCAACAGCAGTAAGCGGCACTGAACCATCAACAAGTCGCCCAAATGTTGCACAGCTCACGCCCAAGCGCGCGAAACGGAAACGGTCTTCTCGAATCTAGAACCTGTGAACTCTCAGCACAACCCCTGCCAAAACCTCACCCTTCCCGGTGTTTCTCACATGGCTCGTGATCCTCGTCTCTCCTCCGCTTAGCACTACTACTCACCTGCCACGCTGCTCTGACGGCCGACTGACATTATTCCCTCGCTCGCTCGCTCATTCCTCCGCCGTGTGCCCAAGTGATCCGCTGCAGGTTTGCTGGTTGTGCAGTCGCGAATCTTATTTGCATACATACATACTTCATTATTAACACAGAGAGCGACTTCCGTGATCTCCGGAGGTGTACTGTACCTTCACTACGGAGCTGGGTACACCTTCGATGGAAACAGCGGCCAATCAGGCACAGGCACATCGTGTTCTATTGTCTCTTCCATCTCCTGCGACGCCGGCCACTTTGCATGGCCCGGATTCTCCACGGCAAACATATGAGCTGCCTGCGCGGTCACCCGATGGCCCTCTGAGACGTGTCTTTCACGCTGATGATACACCCGCCGTGCTGCCTTCACTACCTGGTCATGTCGAGGCACGACCTGTTACAACACCTCTCACAGAAGCCCCAGCCCAGCCGAACATTATGAACCTGATTGTTGGCGGCGCTCTCGCACCTCTGCCCTCTCCGCCGCCAGCGAAAGAACTCTCGCGATCAGGTCCCGGCCTTCGTCTACCCTCATTTGAGGCACTAGGCATTGCTGCCCCTCATCCAGATCGGTTTGGCTCCCTCAGTTTCAGCAACGACACTATGGCAGAGTGTCTTGACGGAGCGATTGCCGAGCCCTCAGATGCCAAGAAACCTGGTGATGCTATCGTAGATGCCTTCGACTCTTTGGGGTTCTCTTCAGCACTCACTGAGAGGCCTCAGATACATCCGAAGCTCCCACCTGGTGTGGTTCGAACTCCTTTTCGCCATGATGTCGCCACCCTCACACCACCGGCAGAGTCTGGTGAGCCAACTTGGCAACCTACGGCCACTCTCTCCAGTGCGCCTATGGACTCTCCTTCAACAGAGCCAGGAAATGTTAGCACACATCGGCTCGAAGCTGGAAGAGGATCAGATTCACCGCCACCCGCCAGCAGCTCATTACCACAGCTCACTCACACTGGGTCAGAACCGTGGATCAATGATGCTCTAACAGTGCTGCGTAAGTCATCCGACTATACTTACTGATAGTCCGCCGTTGCTAATCAATCTTCTAGTTAGCGAGATTCGAAGCTCACCGATTCCCAATAATCCTTTGCGAGTTCTCTCACATGCTCTGCCAAGTCCATCATCAACCGGGCATGTCTTCTCCTCCATCATTGGCGCGATACATGCCTCGACACCTACGCCTCAGACCGAATGGATAAATGTCTTCCACGCGATTCAAGGTCGCTTCAACCTCGCCGACCTGCCAACGTCTCCGCCCAGCACTCCCGGTCCAGCCGTTGGCGGTGATGACTACTTCACGAAGAAAGTCTTCGATAGCGCAGTTCCAGTGTCGGACTATCAGGCAAAACTCTCGACACTACCTCGATCGCCCCACCCTGTTGTCCCACCTTCATCCATCAATTTATCGATCGTAGAGCGCTACATTCCGCCGAGCAGCTTGCACGAATTCAGCAACATGTTCGCAGTAGGAGGTCCATCCATTCTCGTCGACCGATTGGTGGAGTTATCACCAAATCGAGGGCATTTAATCTTCGTGTATCCGACCAGAGCCGGAGCAATGAGGTTCATGCAAGAGTATCTGGGACCAATAATCGATCCACTCCTGCGATCAATACAGGTCGTCAATGGACTGTCATCAGATCTTAGTCGGACACTAGGCAACATGTCAGCTGCGGCGAGACTGCCTGATTTCGCGCAAATGGAGCGATCAATGAAAACCCTGTGCACCAAATTGATGCATGAGAGCGCTACCTTGTCGGCATTCCATGGCGGCAGAGCCAAATTCACTGTCATTCATGCATCGAAAGCAGAAGTACATCTGAGCAGGGAAGCATGGTCGAGAGATTGGTGGACCAGGCAAGAGAAGCCCAGGATACGTGCTGCGATGACCAAATACGCCCAAGAAGCGCAGAAGAAGAGCAGCAACGAATACATTGAAAGAGCGCCGACGCCGACAGAACTTGTAGATGGCTTGATCAAAGGGGTTGAGACAAGACCGTATCCTTCTGGCCAGGAGCCGAGGAGTGGCATCGAGGTGGCCGTTTTTGTGGTTCAGCGTTCTGCATAGCAAGCGAGCGAGCATGAAATGACAGAGATGAAGGACAGATAATGAGCGATGATTTCTTTGCAGCGACGACACGCAAGGGCAAGGCATATCAAAACCTGGGTATCGGGGAGGTCATTTTCATGGTGTTGAGTGTCGAAACCTATTAGTTCTATACCCCAGGATACAGCGGTTGTAATGACAACACTTCAGCCAGCCACATTGCATCAATGCCTACCATTGAACTTTGACGCCACGAGGATCTGACTTGTACAGGAATCAGAGGAACTCTCGAGCAGTCCCTTCGATTGCGCAAGAGCCACGGACCCGAGAGAATGCCGAAATTTGAGCCTGCTGATTCTCCCGCATTTGAAAGCATCGCCAACACCTCGAATATCCGCACCACTCATATGGCCTGTTGATCGAACCTCAGGCATTAAGCACGCAATAGCAGCATCAGCAAGACCTTCTAAGCAAGTCGCTTCTGATTGGAGCGCATTGAGCGTGTTCAGGGCGCGCCTCTTCTCCGCAAGTCATCTGTCACCAGCGACGTCGGTAGTGCGGCAATGACGTTTCGGCATACTTCGACTGATCAATGTTCTGGATTCGAAATGCGGCGAGACTGTCACTGTCTTGTAGGTATATATGCTAGTCTTGGTCCTTTGTTTTCTTTTCATATACTCACATTGATCACACTACTACTCAACTACTATAGCACGTTGGACTCGTCGACCTAAAGACATCGAGAGCCATTGCATACACCTCGGCATAAAGACACAACGACCATGTCCACGCAAACCGCCACCCAAAGCCAGCAGAAGCTGAGCGTAACGAGCGATATCGAACCTCCTCGCGGCTCAACCAAAGCAACACTCACCTTCTTCGCCCCTCCCGCCGACGGAGCCCAACCCTTCAACTATGCCGGCGCATACCAAGGAAATCCCCCCGATGGCATGCCACAAAAGAACTACGGCGAAGACACACAAGAAGTCACAATCCGAGACATTCGCGGCCGAGAATCAGAATTCGATATGAATGAGCGAGGTTTCGGAGTCGTACAAGGCATCTCCAGCGGAATGACGAACAGCGACTTCAATGATGACGAGAAGATCGAGAAAACATATTATCCTGAGATTGAGAAGTTGATATTGGAACAGGTTCCCGGTGCGGAAAGAGTGATGATATTCGATCATACGGTCCGAAGATCTGATCCAAATGCTTATCGAGCTCCTGTTCAACGAGCACATATTGATCAGACTACGAAGTCTGCCAACGCTCGCGTGAACCACCATATGGGTAGCGAAGCCGAGTCATTGAAGAATGGTCGCGTCAGGTTAATCAATGTCTGGCGACCACTCAACGGTCCTGTTGTGGCTTCTCCTTTGGCATATGCGGATTCTAGAAGTGTGCCTGACACGGATATTGTGCCTGTTGAGCATAGGTATCCCGACAGGACTGGTGAGACTGCGGGAGTTAAGTATACGGAGTGGGGAGAATGGTATTATTGGAGTGGGATGAAGAATGATGAGAGGATTTTGCTGCAGTGTTATGATTCTAAGGATGGGGCTAGGACGCCGCATACTGCTTTTACGCACCCAGCAACCAAGCCAGAGTGGCCGGGACGGGAGAGTATTGAGGTTAGGACTTTGGTATTTGGTTAAAGTGAAGAGGATGGTTGTTGAAATGTGTTAGTAGTTATGTGGTATGATTGAATGTTGATATGACTTGATGGGCATTATTTCTTCTCCAAATCCTTTTTGCGCTTCGTCCAACATTTCAAGGCTCTGTTCTGAAAGTGATGACCTTGACAAAAAGACATCGAACTTGACCATGAGCAGAGCAAAATGTTGACAATCGCTCAAAGCTCAAATGGATGGACGTTCAGTAGCAGAAGAAACGAACGAACGATCTGGCATGAGCAGATCGACGTAGCGTTGGCGATTACTGAGTCCTGCTTGAGGACTTACATCGATCCTTTGAACCAGATCGAACGCCTTACCGTTGAGCTAAGAATGATTGTCGACAGACATCGACTGCAGTTCTATATGTATACCTCAATTCGACAAGCTCCAGATGCATGCATGTGATGGAGACGACAAGTCAGCAGAGCAGCATATAAATCCGGAAATGAAACTTGCCATCTCGACGATCATTCTTGGCTCAATGGCACAGCGGGTAAGTCATCGATGTTATCGATGCTCCACTGCATGACAGGAATCGCTACGAATTTCGAACTGTTCTCAGCAGTTTGACAGATTTGTCCTGATGGCCGGCTATTGAGCTGAGGGCGATTGTTTTGCTTCATGGCAGGCAGCTGCCTTTCCTTTTTGATTCGTGAAATCTGGACATTGTATCAACTGCCACTGATTAGCAGTCCGCAAGCAGAAACAGATAAATACGATGATAAACGCTCGCCATTTCGAAAGTCATTCTTGGCTCAATGGCTCAGCGGGTAAGTCGTTGATTTGAACAGCGCTCTGCTGGACGATAGAGAAGCGACCTTGCCGGGAACTGTGACCAGCAGTTCCTGAGGTCCATTGCACTTGTCTGGCTGTTGAGCTAGGGGCGGTTGTTTTGCTTCGTGGCAGGAAACAGCCGTCGTCTTTTGTTCTTTGCAACTATACTTGCTGTGGTATGTCGCTTGACACTCTGACTGATCATGGACCTGCATCAAAAGTCCAATGCATGCTTTAGGCATTCAACCTCGACTCAGTAAAAGCATGATTGCCGACCCTATCACTCATCCTCGGCCAAATCTCATCCTTCTCCGCCATCTCAATCGCCTTCTTCGTATACTCATCCAAGTCCTCTTCCGGCAACCCAAGCTCCTTATTGACAACCTTCTCACTCAAGTCCCCACCACCATTCTTGTAAAACACTCGGGTATACAACCTCATAGCAAACCCCACAATGTTTCCCTTCTCCATGATATCCACAGATCGTTCAAATCTCTCTTTAGCATTTTCGTTGATAATCTTCCAATCAGATTCCTTATCGCCTGTAACGCGGAGGACGGATTCGAACATGTCTCGTTGGGAGACAGTGAAGGATTTGATGATGAGAGCGTCGTCATGGAATTGGCTTAGGGTCAAGCTTTTATCATTTTCGTCTTTGGGAAGGATTGGGAGAGCGAAGAGTTTAGCAACGGCACGACCAGTCTGAGGCCAGGTGCTGGTGGTGATTTTGGTGTTTCCGTCGTCGAAGAAGACGACTTTCTTCTCTCCAAAATCGAATCCATAGCGGGCCTCAGTGCCAGCAAGGCTGTACTCATACCAGAAGGAGCAGGTGCAGGCAATGAAGTGTGTCTTGCCTTGAGCCTTCTCCTTGATGTAGTCTCGGACACGCTTCGCAGCGGCACCGAGTAAAACATCGTTGGCTAGTGACTCGTTCGAGCAGTCGACGCCCCATTCGTTGGGCATGATGTACCTGACACCGGCCTCTACTGCGGCATCGACGATGGTTGTTTGTGCGTCGCGCTGGTTGCCCGCTGGAAGAGTCAAAATGAGCACGTCTTGGCCCTTTAGAGCATTGACGAACTCAGCATGGTTCGACTGATCGACCTTCTTGATCGTGTGCACGTTTGGCAGCTTGTTTGTGCTCTCTGGTCGGGTTATGGCTGTGACGTGGTGCTTGCCCTGAGAGAGGAGAGCATTGGTGATGTGTGTGCCGACTTGACCTCCAGCGCCCACAATTGCAACATTGTGCACGAAGTTCTTGTAGCCTGCTGGCTTCTGCGATGCATTTCTAGCCATTGTGGATGCGGAAGCTTGTCGTTGATGTGTTTGCTAAATTGTGCTCGTTCTGAGTAGTTTCTTGATCATGCTGTTGCTTGGCTAATGCTTGGAAGCGACATGACGCTTTATAGCACTTCTGCTGTCCTGCCATGCCACAACGATTTCCAAGAGTTGTATCGCGAATGCTTAAGTCCAGCATTGAGAGTGAGGAGATTAGACGGCTTTTAGCAGTGCTCGAATACGAGCAGAGGCTAGCGTGAATCCTTCAGAGACCTGTTACTAGGAGAAAGGCTGACGCAGAATACGATTCGAGGTATAGTGTCAGACTCGGCCATTCTCCGAGCAAACAGAGAATGTCCATAATCGGTGCATCGGCGTCAACCTCATACGATATCGTTCGTGCTGGCCAGTCAAGCCTGCAAAGCAATCGGCCGAGAATCAAGTCTTGATCCGAAAGCACGCAAAGACGACGCAGATCGTGAAGCCACCTTAGTAGCAAAGAGAATCCGCTCAGAGGTCAAGAATCAGACCTCACCTTCATCCAAATCTACACTCATCCTTGGCGGCCCTCATTGTCGTTCGAGCTGAATTCTTCGCGTGAAGAGGCCACGTTGAAGCCACCTCGTCTTCGTGGGAGGAAATCGAGCGCATAAGATGCGTTTCACTTCGAGCACGACTTCATCGTGGCATATGAGCAGGACAGATAGACATATCTGTAGTGCCCAAGTGCAACAGACATGCGGAAAGATGCAGGTCTCGTGCATGATGATCACTCCTCCTCACTTTCCTCACTCTCGTTATCTTCAGCAGCCATAGCGAGCTCAAGCTGTTTCTCCATATCATCTTCTTCGTCATCACCACCCATGACCGTGGCAGCGCTCACGCTCGGTCTATGTCTCGTCGCTGGTGACGGCAGCTCCAGATCGTCCACATCTGCATCATCATCCTCGCCGTCAAGATCAGCTTCACCTCCGTCATCCTGCGACGGCTGATCCGCAGCATCTTCGGGTTCAGGACTGCTGCTGTTGCCAAACTCGAACTCATACTCTTGAACCTCTTCCTCCTTGTTGGGCACGGGAGAAGCAACTCCGGGACTGCTGGCGGCAGACCGCAAGCTGATGGGACCTGCGCCGAGTTGTCCTTGTAGAGCCATAGCCATAGCTGTCCTAGGCGGCTTTTCTGTGACTGGAGTCTCATTCTCGAGGATGAGCTCTCCATCGTCGAGGGATGGTCTCCGTATTGATGCTTTTCGATCCACACGTATTTTCGGGGCCACTGGCTTCGCCTTTGCTTTCGCAGGCTCTGGCGCAGCAGCAGGAGGCGGCAGATCTTGACCAGCCTTGACTCTCTTTGGATTGGGCTTGTCTGCTGCAGCACCCTTCCTTTTCGCCGCTGGAGCTTTCTTCGCAGCTGCCTTTGCAGGTCGACTGACTGATGTGCTGGTGGTCGCATGCTGGATGAGAGGTGTGGCCGCTGAGCTTCGGAAGGAATCATTCACAGGCTGTGTGGTCTCGGGTTTCTCCAATTCAGCTTTCAAGAAGTGCCTGTAATCAAATGGGTTTGAATCGTCAGGCGGCGCTTCTTCGTCTGCATCCCCGAAAAGGTCGTCTTCGTCGGAGTCGCCTGCGTGCAGATGTGGATGCTCGCTCTCCAGCTTCGACGCATCGTCTTCTTTGGGCGTCTTCACCAGATTAAAACCGTGACTGCCATCCACTCTCTCCAGCAGCATCTCTCGCTCTTTGCCATCTCCTCGAAGTACCAGCACAAAGCTGGAGTCCTGACGCTCATACTGCCCATTGTATTCATACTCTCCATCCTCCGCGTCCAGCACCAAGGTGTGCTCATCACCACGCTCTTCTATTGTAACATCCACATCTCCCTTCAGCTTTAATGGCGGTCTGAAGTTGTACTTCACACTGGCATATCTCGTCGCGTTATCAGGATCGGTGATGCTAGCGCCCAGTCGGATTGGATATGTGGCTTGGGCTTTCAGGTCGATGATCGACGGCGAGGATACTGCTGCTGCTGCCATTGTGTGCGGCGCTGGTGCTGGCTACCGAAGACTTCTATTGTCTATTGAATGCATGGGGAGCAAAAGTCTTCATGGCGCTTGTTTGCGTGCCACAGGGAGGCCGCGGTGAACAAAGAGAGTTGAAGCGTGAGAGTAGCACAAGAAGCAGGGCCCGCTGCGAATGTGGATCAGATCCAGATCTCTGGGGAGACGGTCCGCCGGCACGCGCCTGCAGCGATCAGGCTTGGTAGCACTCGCTATTTTTGGTTGCACCGAAGATCTACTTTCGCTCTCATGTTTCTCAATTGCATATTGATTATCGCATTTAGGACGGCAACAACTGTTCAATCGGCTACTCCCCAAGAACCAATTGTTCAACAAGTCCAAACACTTCTTTCTGCCCCATGAATTCCCCCTCACCATGCACAAACCCCTCATAGATACTATTCCCTTCCCCAGGAACAATCTCCTGATCATCTCGAATGGACTTCACTTCCAGGACATCTCCATTCCCAAACTTAATCGTCCAAGCCGTACCATACACAGAATTCGTTTTCTCAGATGTCCAAGTCTTGCGAATTATGATATCTCCCACAGGCATCAAGACCGTCCCATTTCTCGTTCGAGCAGTCGCGAATCGACGATAATCTTTCTTGTCTTTCGATACATGAATTTCCCACACTGTGACTTTGATATCGCTACCCGGGAATTGCAACGCGAACCAGGTCCAGCCATATTTAGGGAATCCGTTATTAACTTGACGATCGTACCAGACTAAAGAGTTCGAAGGGTCGATTTGCATAACATCGCTTCCTGAGAACGAAATTGTGCCATTGAGAAGTTTGTTGGCAGGGAAACTCCATTCCACAGTCCTGATGTCTGGATCTCCAAAGTAGAACTCGGTCCCGCCCCAATTGAGGATGATCGGAGATGTCGTTTGCCAGGTGAAATCGAAGTCGTATTCTGGTGCCTTCGCGGCATTCCGCATGATCTCAAGGCTATCGGGTGAGAGGCCCTCAAAGGTGATTGGGACATTGGGATAGTTTATAGATAGTCTACCTTCCGAGGAGAGCACGGTCTTTGGTCTGTCTACGACAACTCCTCGACTGTAGTGAGCTGTTGTGCCATTCTTGTTGAGAGAGAGTACAGAGCTTGTTGCAATGCCAGACACATTTGTATTGTAGACCATTTGGCAAAGGATCAGAAACTGATTCCCGCATGAGGTGGTGACGAACGCATTGGTCCACCATGATGTAACCGGCCAGACAGTGTAGTCAGTCTGGAGTGCTGTTGAGTTGTAGTTGGTCAATGGATAATTCGCCTGGCAGTGAAGCGTCAGCTGAGAGTATCACAGTTGAACTTGACAGGATCCATACCAAAATCCCATTTCCAGCTTCGTCAGGGTGAAAAGTAAATGGCGCGGTTGGAATTCCCGAGATCAGAGCTGACGCTAGTAACACTATTAGATACACTTTGACCGAAAGTAACGCCATGGTTCTGACGTGTGCCTCCTCCTTGCGGCGCGTTTGCCGAACGAGTGGATTTTCGCTGCTGCATGATGGCCATCGAGCACTATTTATGTCCAGGCCGAATCTGTAGACGATACGAGACGAGAGTCACGAAGATGCAGGCCAACGTTGCTCCGAGCCGGATACGAACGAATACAATGGACAGTCGACTGGAAGATACTTGAGTCTGGTGACACCGGGAGAAATCAGTCTGTCTGTGAAGGCTTCAGCGGCCTAGGATGCTCTCTTAGGGCGGCATCTTAGTGTCTCGTACGAGAGGAGAGGAGAGGATTGTCGTTGGCCTGAGCGAAGACCTGGACTGGTTGGAAGTGCCAAGAAAACAAGGACCTTGCCGTGTCGGCTGCCGGAAGCATTTCTATCCATCCTCAGCTTCAAGGCGTCCTCTCCAGGTCTCGTTCACGTGCACTTCCTGTCAAGGTTGCGACCACTATCACGGGGATTTCTGGGACGATTTGATCGTTCTATAACCCAAGAATGTTGTCTCGGCCCGATGATCACTACTCAATTTCATTCAGCATATTGTCAAGCACAGCCATCGTCATTAACTCTTCTTTGGAAGGGAACTGCGACAGATCTTGGGGTTTCAGAAGTATGTGGTACAAAGTCAAGCGATGCTCCGAGCGTCTCTGGGCCCCTTTCCCTAAACCTGTTTTCCTTCCTCATTTCCTGAAGGCTAGGAATACTCTGCTCACTAGGTTCTTAACTTCTACCCAGTTGCTGACCAGCATAGAACGTGGTCTTTTGCATCTCTTGGGCAGCATTCTCCGGCTGCCTCGATGGGGGCAGCGAGATGTGCGCCGAATCCTGGCGTTGGTAGGGGTTTGGCGGGATCATGTTCTGTAGCACAGACGGTGCTGATTCGTAACGTGATACTGCTCGTGGCTGCATATCAGGTGTTCTGTATTCTGCTCGCAATGCTGCTAGTGGCGGCATGAGTGGTGGGCCTGTCTCGTATCGATTAAGCGCTGGTGGCATAACAGGTGGTGCTCTATGCTATTCTGTGATCCGTGGTGTAGATATATCGGGTATGACATGATGAGTGGTGCTCTCCTAGTGCGGCTTCGAGTTTCGTGCTAGCCAAAGGCCAACGCTCTCCCGAGCCAACTCAGAACCCCATACGCCGTCTCTTCCACCACGACGGAACTCCTCGTTAGTAGCATCCTCGCCACCACCGCGAGTGGCTTCGGCGAGGATGATCTCGAGGTCACGCTGCTGGCTGCTGATCCATCGCTTGACGAAAGATGTCGGGTCCTTCGCAAGGTTATTGTAGAACTTGCGCTTGGCGTTGGTTTGGTGGATCTTCTGGACCAGAAGTGCCAGGTCATCGTCAACCTTGACGATGGTCTGGAGATCATTGAGATGCGACTTCGAGGTCTGGAAGCGTGTCAACTGGTGCTGCAGCGGATTTGGCATTGGCACGCGAATATCGTAGACAGTTGGCCGACATGGTTTGAGCTCCTCGGCAGCGTCACCATCCGAGGAAGAGTCTTCATCGCGCTCGCCTTTGATGTACGATTTGTCGACGCGGATTGTGTACTGCAGTTGAATAGGTGGAAGGGGATGCAGGTGGGCCACCAGCGCGTCGGGAACGTATGGGAAGTAGACTTGGTCGGCTTTGAAGAGCTGTGAAGCGTGTTAGCTTTGCGCTGTAATGTGAGAGGAACAATCACGAACCTTGCGCAAAGGCTCATCGCAGATGATTTTTCTCTTGTCGTCATCTTCCTGCAGGCCCATGGCGCGGCAGTACTCCCAGATGCCCTGTACCGCTCCGGCACGATCTTCTTCTTCGGTGTCCAGAATCTCGGCCAGCTCCGGGCTAAGCTTGAATCGTTCGCTCTTTTCGTCGCGAGTAAGATTGATGGTAATGTTGATATTCTCATCCGCTTTGCGCGTGAACTCCAATGTGTCGAAGTTGTTCTCGGAATCAGTCGGATCCAGCTGTTGGCCTGGAGTCATCTGCTTCTTCCGCCATTCGATTTGACTGAAGCCATCTGGCTGAAGGTTCGGATCGCGATCAAAGTCAATGCTAATATGCTTGAAGAACGTGCTCAGTCGTGGTCGGTGTTGTGGTGCTGGCTTATCTGCCTCATCGTCTTCGGGATCGTCAAGAAGGCGGCCTTCAATCTTAACCTTGTACGTAGCCTGGTTCTCCCCGAGCTCAAACATGCCATCCTCATTCGCTGTGCCTTCCTCCATGACCTGCCATGGCTGACCCTCGGCTGTGTTCGATACCCAGACGCGCAGAATGCCTTCTCTCCGCGTGTACCGTCTCTGGAGGTTGTCGCTGATATCGAGGCGCTTGCGCATCATGACCGCATCTAGCCGGCGCTCAACCTCGCGCAGCTGCTTGTAGCGATTGACGCCATCTCCGACTATAGCCTCACTGACTTCGTCTGGAATCTCGCGATCGGTAGGCTTCTTCGCTTGTCGCCGGGCGAGGTCTTGGCGGCGCAGGCTCTCGAGGTGTTGCTGTTGTATTTGCGCGGCGGTCAACTGCGGCTGGCCTTGGTGTGCTTGTGGAGGTGCGACCATAGGACCTGCATTGCGAAAGGTTCGCTCAAGGTCAGCAAAGCTGATTTTGCGCCGATGCGCGCGCTCGCTATTCATGCTGGAGGAAACGATACGCGCTTGCAGACCCCATACGGCACTGCAGCGCAGAAGTTCTAACGAAGTAATATCTGGGGTCAAAAACAAGTGAATGGTATGTTTCTTACCAGGTCCTCGTCTGGCAGCAGTCGCATGGGGACTCCGATTCGGCTGCTGATAGTTTCGGTAGCTTTGCATCTTTCCGTGTCCGCCGATCGGTGTGCTTGCCAAGGCTGGCTTGCTAGCTGAAGTTCGAGAACGAAGGTGATGGGCGGCGCAATGAAGGAGCGTGGGCGGTGATGATGTTGCGATGGAAGCTGGAGTTGAACGCGTCGTGTCGTGTCGGGTGGAGAACTGGGAGACGTGCGCTGCCAGAGAGCAAGGCTTCAAGCGAGGTGAGGGGTGCCTCCTGGACTGCTCAGACTTCACTCACTGCAAAGACACGTGAACATGCAATTAATGTCGCTGGCGATGGCACTGATGACAACTGCTATACGTCCGAGATGCTATATCAGAGCCAATATTGACGTTGGCGCGATACCTCTTGGTCGCCAACCCGCGGGCCCACTTCAAGTCCAAGCTCATGTGAGCTATCACAAGTCGTAATGACATACTTGAGTCGAGAGCCATCATTCCTACTTCTCATCATCAATATAATTGAGATTCTGTTCTTCAATAACTGATCTCGCTGTCTAGGCATCTCAAGAATAACACTCCTGTGGGCTTGCTTTCCAAGCCTTGAATCCTTCTTCACGTATCGCTGCGGTCATATCGAACACACATGGCCGGAGACTTCTTACGAAGCAAGGGTATCGATATAGATGCTGAGATGGCTCAAGTTCAGAATCGCGGGATTCAAGAGAGCTCCAAAGCCACTTCTTCTATGCTGATCAAGAGTGTAGTCCTGCCAGGATCTCATTCTAACGCAAGATCAGACCTCATCATCAATAATGAGGTCCTGGAGCGCATTGTAGAATGCGGGAAGATGGATGGTCACCATGCATCGATCGTGGATGGACGCGGTGCTTTGCTGGCTCCGTCTCTCTGCCATCCTCATGTGCACATCGACAAAGCTTATCTGCTATCACACCCTAAATATGCTCATCTCCAGATCGAACAAGGAGACTTCAAGGAAGCCATGACGCTCACTGGGAAAGCGAAAGCACAGTTTGAGCATTCTGATCTCATAGAGAGGGGACAGCGCGTCATTGACGAAAGCATTTTGGCAGGAGTCACTCATATGCGAGGCTTCGTCGAAGTCGATGCAGGCGTCCAGAAGAAGTGCCTTGATGCAGGCATCGAACTTCAGCAGCGGGCGAAAAAGGACACGTCTTGCCATGTCCAGCTTTGCGCTTTTGCTCAGCTACCTCTCTTCTCGGCTGCTCAAGATGACGAAGATGGCGCCGTGATTCGAGGACTGATGCAGGCAGCCGCTGCGAATCAGAATGTCGATGTGATTGGCAGCACTCCGTACGTCGAAGATGATCGAGATAAGATGCAGCGCAATGTCGAATGGATGGTCGATCTCAGCATTGAGCACAACCTTCATCTTGACTTTCATCTTGATTACAATCTGGACCGAAGCATAGAGCCCCTTGTTTGGCATGTCCTCCGGTGCCTCAAGGATAAGCAGTGGCAACGGCATACAAAAGATCGCACCATCGTACTTGGGCACTGTACCCGTCTGGCGCTCTTCGATGATGACGAATGGCAACGTCTGGCAACAGTGATCACAGAGTCCGGGCTGCCGATCCACTTTGTTGGGCTACCGACGAGCGATCTGTTCATGATGCGGGCTGGCCAGAAACCGGAAGTACGCGGTACATTGCATGTCCCTGACCTTATCAAGAAGCATGGCCTGAATGCTTGTCTTGGGATCAACAACATCGGCAATGCGTTCACACCGCAGGGGACCTGTGACCCACTTCACCTGGCTTCTCAAGGTATCGGCATCTATCAGGCTGGCACGAAGCAAGATGCGGAACTTTTGTATGAATGCGTCAGTACGAGAGCCAAAGCAGCGATAGGTGTCACCAAGAGCAAGAGACTCGATGCGCAACTTCGAGAAGATGACGTGGCTGATTTTGTGCTATTCGCTGGGTTCAATGAGGCGAAAAATGAATGGAAAACGAGGCAGAGTTTGAGCGAGTCTGTCTACCTCTATGATTCTTGCCAAGGTCGTAGAAGCATCTTTGGCGGAAAACTGGCAAGGTCATGGTAGTCATGACAAGGCTGTGAGTTCGGAAGTCTGCAGATCGTTGCCACGCCAAGAAAACCGTTTGCATGCGCACATGCAGGTTCCCACGGAGACCCCGCCAGATCTTCCAAAACATCCATGAACATCTTCGAGGTCTTGAATGCAACACTCTTGGTCTTGGCCGGCAGCATTGGAAAGATGCCGGTCGTCCTGGATTACGAGTAAGTACACCGCAGGTGCCAGAGATTTGTCTGCTGACTTCTCGTAGCGCCGACGGTAACGTCGTTGGCGGCCACACTGTCGACGAGCTGCCATCTCGCCATTACATGCCGCCAAATTTGCAGGCGCATGCGCATCACTCGAAGCTAGCCGACGCGCCTCTTCACTCGAGCGCCATGCAGTCGCGGGCACCGTCAGCTCAAATAGTTGCTGCCAGCTCGCCACAACTGCAGTCGGGCTCTCACCTTGTGCATGACCAGAAAGATCAGCACATGCTGGGCAAGTCACTGTCAGAGCAGGTCGCACATTCGCCTCCCATGTCCGGCCCACCGCAAGGCCTGCTGAGAGCTCCACCGACGGGGCCAGCGGCCTCCAGGCGCCACGATCGGCCTTCATTCGAGCCTGCAGGGTACCAGCAGACGGTATCCGCGAACGGCATCATTCCTCAGCGAGCCGCGCAGCAGTTTCACACCCACCGCCTGCCACAATACAGCAAATACCGCAGTGCCAACTATGGCCAGCAATCGATGCGGACACCCTTTCTGCAGCAGATGCCGCAGCAGTACGGGCCAGTTGGTTATCAGACACCATATGGTCCCATTGGCAACAGTCAATATCATCAGGCCCCGCAGTACCATCAGCAAGTTCCAGTTGGCAGAGGACCTTCCTATTACCAGCACCTTTCACAGAGATTCGATGCAAATCAAGTTCCTCACCAATCCCAGCCCAGCCAAGGTCTCGGTAGTGCCTTTTCGTCGCCGGTACAGGCCATCAAGAATGCTACTGTGGCTCAGATTCCTCCTCCGCAAACTGTCGCATCGCCGGCCCCTGCGTCGCAAGCAAACTTCGATGTGTCAGGAGACATCTCCGTCGTTACCGAGCCTGTATGTGCCAACGACATTGCGCACAGCGCCTCAAATGACGTTGCGACTGATGTTCCACCGTTGGATATCTCCGATAGTGAGGCGGAGTTCGAGCCACTTGCTAGAGAGCCTTCTGCAGTCGATGACATCGAGAATACTCGGAATAAGGGTGGCACGGAGAATGCCACCGTCGCTGTGCCTGAAGCTCTACTGCCTACCACAGCTGGTGTTGCAGAGCCAGCACAGTCGTTACAGGCATCTCATGTTGTCCCACCGCCTCAGCCGATGGGCGTCGAAGATGGAAAAGTCTTCGTCAAGGACTTCTCTGCTCATTTCGCCAAGGATTTGAATGCTCTCGCAACATTCGAAACCTTATGCAAGAACTTCAATCGAGGGACCCTCAACGAAGTCGAATTCGTCACAGCCATGTTCCGCCTACTACATCGCAACAAGGCTACTCACCTGATGACCGGCTTCGTTGACTTTCTGCCCGCTACCTGGAAGGATGCGGACATGTCTTGGCTGTCCCGTGCGGTCGCTCACGACGTAGAAAAGAAGCAGGAGCCTGTACTGCAGCAAGTTGATGTCACTGCACAGACTGCTGCGAAGCCAAAGAAGAAGCGGCCGATTAACGCCTTCAGCACGGCAGATGGTCCTGATGCGCCAAGCCGAAAGAGCCTCATCGTGAAGCTTCCAATGCCTGGCAAAGACAAGGCTCAAGCTCTACTCACGCCGCCACTAAGCGCTACTGAGCCGGTACACATGCCAGCTCTGCCAGCTGCTGTCGTCGCGGCCAACAAGGGCCAGAATGCTAAGTCTGCGAAGGCTAAGGAAGACACTCCGACTGTGGTCAAGCTGCCAGTCAAGTATGGCAAGAACGATGATAGTACTGCAGCGAAACGCAAGGCTCCACTAGGTCGGAGGAAGAGCACTACTTCTCTAGCGCCATCATCAGAGTATGGCACGGGCAAGTTCCCTGCTGAGAAGGGCCAGACAACCAAGACGGACGGTACCATTGTTGAACACGTTGGTCCACTCTTTATTAATCGCCGCGCCGTCATCGCTCGCGCCTCGAAGCCTTACATCCATGCTTTCTGCGGACTTCGCTTTTCCCACCCAGGCGACGTCAAGTCTCATCACCGCAAAGCCAAGAACTGCGTGAACGCAGCAGGTGAAAGCAAGGGTCCAGAAGTTGAATGGGATGCGCATCCAAGCTGCAAAGTCGACTATCCTCAGATCAATTACACCAAAGTCGCCAACGGATACGTTATTCTTGACCAAGCTAGCTGGGATAAGCTGGAGGGAGCAATTCAAGCTGGGCTTCAGGAGGTGGGTCCGCTCCGCCGTTACGATGACCCTGGATCTGAGCCAGAGGAGGAAGAGGAGTATGAGAGCGATGCAGAGGGCAAGAAGCGCTCGGTCCGGATTGCTTCGGCCAAAGCTAAGTCGAAGGCTGAGAAGACTCGCAAGCGGGCTGCTTCGGCCACCACTGCTTCGAGCCCACCAGCTTCCAAGAAGGTCTCCCTGGCCAGCGAGGCGGAGCACGTCGGTAGCGATGCTGATGCCGATGGCGACACTGATTCTGAAGCTTGAGCCACTACCTGTTCACCGGAGATTGTGGGAATGAGCTTGATGGAAAGAGCGTATTCATGTAAAAACGAGGTGCTGGGTGCTGCGATGACGGGTGTGGTGTGCGACGTCAGTTGTACATTGATATGAGCGCTTTGTGGCTGCAATGTCAGCGGTTAGCATTATCAATACCTTGTAAAGTAATCATGTACCTGCAAAAAAGCCTCATTTTCACTAATTAGGTTTACTGTCTCGCTCTCCTCTCACGTAGTACTTCTATGCAGACGCAAGCGAATCCGGGTGATCTGACAGACTTGATTTTCTTGAGTCATGTGCGGAACTGCCTCTTCACCTTGTTACATTTCACTCCATACAGCTTCGGGCGTACCTGGGACACGCCGCACCTGGCCTCGAGTTCGATGCTTGGTGTTCTGTACTCGGAGATGAACGCATTTCGTCAATCCTTCCTACTTCATTCCATGCAGGCTCGAGCTCAGTTGCAATACGCAGCATCTGCTCGCGGACCAAATACTTGATGTCGTACTTAGAGTTGCGAAGACTCACTGAAAGTCGACAGACTTAAGCAATAGCTTGGAGAATACGGGCAGCGATAGAACTTTCGTGCTGGCATGCCGGAGGCTTGCGACCAGACCACATCCCGACTTCTCTTCAATCAGCCGCAGTATCCTGCTTTGGACGATTCTTGTTTCCTGCTCAATATGTTTGGCCGTCCTTCTCCATGCCCATCTCTGCCATCCTTCGCGCACTTAAGTTAGGTACTTTTCAGTTGTGTTCGCCACTCTTTCTGCTCTGGCTCTTTTGGGTGTGCTGCATCTCTTACTCCACGTCTTACTTGAGACGTTATGGTCAACTCTGAGCTTTCTGAGAAGGATTAGCGGAGTTCTCAACAACCTGGCTTCAAAAGCTCACTTTATAGCAGACGCCATGGGGGTGCTGGTGATAGATACAAGTGTTGCTCAGAAAGTGAGGGAGGAGGCCATTGTTCTTCGAGGGCACGGTTGGATTGCTTGCGAAGTAGCCAAGGACGTCCTTCATGAACTCGGCTTGAACCTCACTATCTGGCTGAAGTTGCTCAAGCCACTGGTGACTGCCCACACTCGCGTAAAGGTGGCAGAGCAGGCGCCGCCAGGGAAGAATTCGGGAGTGTCTTGCAGTAGAAATTTTCGATGAGGCTAACGTCAAATGTGCTGGTGCAACGGATTTGCTCGATAATGCAGTCGATAATGGCATCTCGGAAGTCGAAGTCGAGCATTTTCGTCTGCAAAAATGTAGGCACTGGCGAGCAAAAGAAAGTCTGTTTCACTATGAGGCTTGCCATCATCGCTTGGTGTGCAGATAATGCGCTCGTACAACCAAACCTGATACATCTCGAAAGTTTCTGGTTCGTCTGTAGGCAGAGGGATGACTCGGTCTTTCGTTTCTTTCCAATCAGACTTCATGGTCATTGCAACGAAGTCAGAGTTCGCAGCAATGAGCTTTTCGTGAACAATGAAGTCACGACTTGGCTCTTTTCCGACTCGAATCGTGAGGGTGTCCGCGCCATAGATGTTTGGTTTAGACCGCATTCTGACAGTGCGCAGTGGAACGGGAAGTAGCGTAGGGTTGAGGAAGATCTTCACTACGCTACTCGCTTCCTCGTGTGACGTGGATATCACAGGGCCGACCGCCTCTGAATCTGTGTGCTGCGCATCACGGTTGAGATTCCCGACGCCTGCCGTATCCATGGTCCGGTAGTCGTTAAGGCGAAGCTCTTCGAACGAAATGGATCGGAACTCGGGCACGAATGATATGCTCTGCCCGACTGTGCTTTGATCTGGACTGTCGACCGCTAGATCGGGATGAGATCGGAAGCTGCGAGGATTGTCATGTATCGAAGTCAGCGGCATGTTTAGGTCTAACAGTCTAAAAAGCGAGAAGAGGCGTAGAGCTTGTCGTGAGTCTTTTGAAGGTTGCAAGCCGACAGATCAAGAAGTGGGGCACAGTAAGTGTTAGAAGGACGGAGCAGGGGCCGGAAACATGCAGGGAAGAGAGAAGTGAGAATGGCTGCCTGGCGCTTCAATTGTTCACTTGCCTGGGTCGCTAGTCACTAAGACACCTCGGCACCTCGCGTTCGAGAAGGCGAAGAACACTCGCAAGGTTGGTTGACCTGTCACTCGAGTACGTGATCAGATGAGGCTTTGTTCACAGCAGCAATATCAGCATTGCTCAGACGTCTGCTGCAGGCATTTTTCGCGCCGCTGCGTCCATAGCAGAGCTTTTACGTGTGAACTGCTGAGTAACCTCGAAGAGTCGTGCAGCCAGAATGTCCCAGAATGTCAATACATCCTCTGTTACTCCCTAAGCGCCCAGCCAAGTATGTCCATGCAAAGTAACCCGGCACTCAATGTTCATTCCCTCGATCATTCTTTCAGACTCTTTCGACGTCGAATGGTCCAGGTCGAAGCGTCGATCTCGCAGCCGATGGCTATGGTGTGATTGGATAATATACCTGCGCATGATTCAATTTGACCCTGTCATCACCGCTGATGTTGAGGACAGCGCGTTGGAGGTGTCGCTCAAGAAGAGTGAAGACGCGGGGGCCCGGCCCGGTGTTCCTTGCAAGCGCCTGCTGACTTTACAGTTCAACATCTACCGCAACAGCAACGTTCATCCTCTCGACATTCTTGGACAATGGCGAACCATGTCACGAGTGGGCACGGCAAGCGATGGTACGAACATCTGACTATCGATTTGTTCGCGCACGTTTTGTCGAACAGCATTTTCCACCCCTTCGTGGCATGGATCGTTCCTCTCTGCTTGAGGGCGGTTCAAGCACCATATGAAAGCACACAATTTATCGCATCATGCATATACGCTGGAGTTGTCACGGTGTTCTGGATGCTTTCCGTGATCAACAAACGCGTTGCATATGGTATACCACGACCTGTGGACTGGAACGAAGAAGTGGTCGTGATCACTGGCGGCGCTAATGGTCTTGGCAAAATCATTGCTGAGACATATGGTATGCGAGGTGCCAGCGTAGCAGTACTGGATGTGTCAAGTCCAGAGAAGGAGAGCGAGGGACTTGCGGGTGTTCAGTACTATCAGTGTGACGTTGGCGATGCAGCCGCCGTTGAGTCTGCTGCGAAGAAGATCGAGAAAGAGGTTTGTCATATCCTATCTTTCAGTAGTCAACTTGCTGACCTATACTCAGCTCGGCGCTCCCACAATTCTAATCAACAATGCTGGCATTGTCAATGGAAAAGCTCTGTGGGATCTTTCTTCTAAGGACGTGCAGCGAAACATGAGTGTCAATCTGATCTCACACTTCAACACAATCAGGACCTTCCTGCCCGGGATGCTTGCATCAGAAGTCGGCGGCACGATCGTGACAGTTGCATCTGTCCTTGGAAAGCTTGGCGCCGGTCACTTGTCTGACTATTGTGCTGCCAAAGCTGGTCTTGTTGCTATGCATACATCTTTGCGAGCGGAGCTAGCATCGTCAATGGCTCCTGAAGGTGCCGAAGATATTCGAATGGTCTTGGTAACACCTGGCCAGCTCAGCACTCGACTTTTCGCTGATCTTGAGACGCCTTCGAATTTCCTCGGCCCTGTCGTCGAGTCCGTCGAGCTCGCGCGGGAAATTGTTAAGAAGATTGATGCTGGTGAAAGTGGAGAGATCAGCATGCCATTCTATGCTCGCTGGGTCGAATGGATCCAGATCCTTCCAGCAGCATTCCAGAAGATCTCTCGAAACATGAACGGCATCGACGTGGCTATGATGAAGGCGAATGCCAAGAAGCAAGCGAGATCAAAAACCTAGAATTGTCATTGCAACTGTCAAGGAGATACGAAAGTCGTCGCCCAAGATATCGTACAAGCTTAATCCTTTCGCTCCTCAAAGCCGACGTCTCTTCGCTGGAGGTGTTCCGTCTTCCTGGCTGGAAGAGCTCAGCCACCCATCGATGCCATCCTCAAGAATACGAAAGCCTTCGACATGGTATGTGGCCTTGTACTCAGCGCGATCATCGTCACCATCGTCCTCTCGGTCATCGGGCACTCCATCTCTCAGCAGTTCGAAGAACTTCTTCTCATCGATCGCTTCGATGCCACAGTCTGCGAACCATGCGAGCTCCTGAGCTAAAGTCAGTGGCTGAAGTCGGAAGAGCTCTGTAACACGTACGTGATGTGGAGTATTGGCACCGACTACGACATAGTCTGCCTCTTCGTGATAGTTCGGACAGATGCCGCCATAGATTTTGACAGTGTTGTAGAAGCTTCGCCGACTCATCGTCCATAGATCGCCGGCAAGGGTGACTGGTTTCTTGACATCAGTGGACGGGACTTATGCGCAGATAGTACAACAAAATGCTTACAGAATGTGCCTTTCAATGCCCCAGGAATGCCAATGGGCACCGTCATCATAGGTCCAAAGACAGAGTGGATTGGCCCATTTGCTCCGTGAGCAGCGGGCGGCAAGGCGATCGAAGTAGTGACAGGCGTGGAGGCCCGTGGCACATGACCTTCGAGCTGCTGCTCGACCACCTCCACGTCGAAGCGATCGCGATCATCTTCGCCAGTGTGCACAGTGCAAGTATATTCTCCGGACTGATTCACGTGCTCATCGACTTCTTGGTAAAAGCCATGTTTCGCTTCCTTGCGCCGATGTCTTCTCGCAGCTTTGTTGGCGGAGTCAAGGCTCGCGAAGACGCCAACGATCTCGAGCGAGCCTTTGTGGTCGGTACTCTCTTCGTAGTCGGTACGCGTGACTGTGTAGACTTTATGTGCTGGGGCCATTACGGCAGTGACTGGGATAAACTGACGCGAGGAGACGCGGAAAAGTCAAGGACACGATTGTGAAATGCGGAGGAAAAGGAACATGAAACTACTTGCCATTCTGCGCGAATCTTATACATTGCGATCGAGGCCGTGATCGCAAGTGGTATTGGTATGCTCTTTACCAGGAGTTTTGGTCATTGTAGATGTGAAGACGCGAGGAAGGAACGTGTAACATTTGAGTTTGATATACTACGGCGTACTGTAAGGAACATCGGAGTTCGGCTGATCGCCTTGTGGGTCTTGGCATGGCTCGTTGTGTTTTTAGAACTGCACCTGCACTTTGCGTCGTCCAGCTTCACCTCCAATCTTCGAAACCAGATCCAGCCTTCGGCATGGCAGAACATAATGCTAAATACAGCCGAACAGCCTTAGAATACTTGATCGACTGCGCAATGCCCACGGACTTCTATCTGAACCAAATCTAGCGCAATCGGAGCAATGTTGCTCTCAAGTGCCGGAATGCTTCCACGATCCTGAGCAGGTGTGCAGCTGCAACCGAACAACATCTCGACATCTCAGGTCAGTGCAGGTGCAGGTCCATACAGTCGCTGCAAAATCCACGACGACGCTAGAAATTTCGTAACGCACAAAAATTTCACCATGTCCTTCCTTTTCCTTTTCTCTTCATCAAACACCCTGCCAAAATCTCTTGTTCTGTTTCGCGTCTACACCCTCACATTGTTCAAGCAAGATGCGCTCTTACGTCTACATCATCGTTCAATATGACTACGCTCATCACGAAGACGAAGCGACTGGAAGAGCCGACCACATGGAGATCATATCCTGCCATACAACACTGGCTGCTGCCAACGAAGCTGCCGAAACCTGGGCGATAGAAGCATGCGGAGGAGACGAAGAACATGCAGGCTATGATGACCGAGTCGACTTCGCGGAAGACCTGACGCGCGAATGTTTCGACACAACATTCTATCTTTCTGACGGCGATCCGGACAGTATTCGGATCAAGGTAGTAAAGAAGAAGCTGCGTGGTCAACTGCCGCCTGCATCTGCTTCATCAGGCAACAAGACAACTCCGAGATCTAGACCAGAGGAAAGCACCAGCAAGCTTCGAGGTCCCATTTGGCGTGAATTTGAAGCCGAAGATGGCGGGAAGGAAGAACCGGTGGTCGCCGAGCCTGCTGCAAAGAGGCAAAAGATGTGAGGACCAAATTGAGCTGGCAACGCTCTAGCAAGCAATACATTGCTCATGACACTCGCTATGCTTGCAAGACCCCAGGCCCATTATTGGCTCGGCAGTAGCGGGCGCCAGCAGAAAGTCATGGGGAAACTTGACAGTCTCTAGAAACTGTCAAGTTTACTGACGTCGGCATCCCCATGAGCTTCGAGAGAGCCGTCACGAAAGCTTTGCTTCGGTCCTCTCAAGTATTCACACCAACAATTTCGCTCACCAATATTCATCGCGCTTGTTGCTAAGAATTGAGGTTGGACATGGCGGCAAAGGCTAGTGTGCATATTGGTTTCAAAACTTGACATCGATCTTTGGAACAATGTTGGGCAATATTGATGTGGTCAGGCAGAGGCTCGGATGAAGCATCGGATCCAAATAGAAAGACGTATACAGATCGCACAACATAGGTGTCTCTTCTATGCGCTTTACTTGGACATGATCATGCTGGGCACCTTGAACTATGATGATGTACGGATACAGGAAGCATCTCTGTAGAACGTTGAGTGAGATCATGACCTCGGTGGCATCGAAGCATTTCCGTCAGTTCGGCACGAACGACAGACCTTTGCATACTTCAGAAGATGAAAACGTGCAGTACGCGTCACGATATCGCCATTTCAGTCGCTCTCATGTTCGCGGGATCCAGTGGCTGTCCACATATGCCGCTGAACAGCCGGACCCACTTCCTCGTGAGGGCTGCACGACATCCTCTCGCAAACAGCAACGAAACGGCCAGTTCCTCTGCTATCAAGTTTCAGAAGTGAAGTGGTACAACGGCATATCAGGAATGCATTCATTCGTCCTTCAAGTACGGCCACCATCGGATGTCTGCAGAAAATGGGCTCCGCTTCACGTCTAGGGCAAAGGAAATGCGAACCCTCTCTGTGCCCTATTCTCAAGTGCAAAAACCCCGAGCTTTTTGAGGGGTGCGACTATTCGAGAATCTGCCCCGGTTATTCGAGAACCTGCGGACCCAGAGCAGCTCCGGTCTCGGTAAGACAATATTGTTAGTAATCCATACTATATAGTATCGCAATAAAGACCTCTAATACTTGACTAGCCGCTTAGTAGAATTATAACGTATAAAATAGGAATTAAGTAAATAATAGATATAAAACTAGATACTATAGCTAATCTTAACTATTCTAGGTATACTACCTACCTAGCAAATAAGGTTCT
>AWYD02000957.1:0-14953 GCA_000504365.2 Pseudocercospora pini-densiflorae CBS 125139
AATAGAGGATAGAATAAAATAATTAATTAAAGGATAGAATTTACATAGAGTTTAGAGTTAAATTTAGTATTTAAGCGAGTAGGTAGTACTTTCCTTAATAGTATTCCTCGGAGGAGGTAATAGGTTAGTATATATAAAGTCGTACTATGACTTTAAGGAGGGGAGGGTTATTAGCTAGTAGCTAATTCGGGTTTTTATAGCGATGCTTTTGCGTATAGGTTTGGACTTTAGAATACGACGAAATATAGGACAGGTAGGTTAGTTCTACGACTCGAGGTAAGATATTTTTAGTTGTATTTTCTAGGAGATACTATATATTTAGTACCTACGTACTACTATCTATATTTAACTATTATACCTACGAGACGAACCGAGACCCGCCTACTACTAGTAGGACATTCTAATCTAACTAGTCCTACTACTAGCCCTTCTCGCATACCTACTTGCCTAGGTTTATATAGGTTAAGGCTAATACTATAGGCTAGATACTAGAGATTAACGAACTCTTCTTATAGCTACTACGCTTATTTATACTACTATTGTTACTTAGTATCGCTACTTATATCTACTAGTTAATAGCGTAGTTCTATACTAAGGCTATTAAGTAGGTATATTACCTAACTCCTACCCTTATATCCTTTACTAGTAATAAGAAACTAACTCTATATAAAGAGTAAAAATAGAAGTAAATGTAAAAGCTACTTTTTAGATAATAGAGTTAGTTAGTAAACGAGAAATCGTATACTTAGTAGATAATAGTAGGAATAGTTAAGGTAGAGAAGTAGTAAAGTATAAATTTTATTAGCGCTATAGTATACGGCTTTGCCTTAGCTTATAATTCGTAGACTCGACTAGCCTCTCGTATACCTCTCTTATATCTACTCTACTACCTCTAAAATTTAATTCTTTCCTACGCTTTTCCTTCTACCTCTACCTACTTTAACTATTTATATAGACGCTATACTCGCTCTAATATAGGGATTAGCGAATCTATCGACTTCTACTCTTTCTAACGCTAGTCTACTATTTTTAGCTAGTTGCTCGTATATACTATATAGCGACTCGCTTTTAATAAGGCTATTACCTTCGTCTACGCCTCGCCTATAACTACTAATACGACCTATAGATCTTCCTCTCTAAGGCCTAGCAAGGTTAGCTAACTAGTCTATATATCTATCTTTACTATATCTACGAACTCTTTAAGTACCTATAGTAACCGCGCCTTACTACTATCTTTACTATATAATCTATTATACGCGGCTTAATACCTACGAGACTCTCGTAGCGCTTTAGCGAGACCTTCGTCGAAATTCTTAGATAAATCGCCGTCTACTATATTAGCGAGGAAGCGTAGTAAGAGGTACTATAGTAGTCGCGCTCTAGCCTAATCTACTATATAGTAGTAGCTTAGCAAGGTATAGCTATTAGTAGTAAACTCTTTAAGAGTAACTTTAACTATACTTAACTTAGACGCTAGAAGAGACAGATCGATCTTAAGACTATTAATAATCTTAATAATTACGCCTAAGGTAGGCTTTAGTACATATATCTTACTAAGAAAGGCTAAAGTCGACGTTAGAGTTGGCGTAGCTAATATTAATATATCTACTACTAGCGCAGGCTTATTAGATAGGAAAGAGTTATATAGACTATATATAATACGATATCCTAGTCTAACTAAATAGAGTATACTTATAGTAGAGCGTAGAATACTATATATCTTTAGTCTCGCGGCCCTAGGAATTCTAGCTAGTATCTAGGATAGTATAAGACTAATAAGTATAATAATCTCGCTAGCGATAGTCTAGCGAATAATTGCGCTAAATATATTATTATTAAAGAGCTAGAGGACTTTGCGATAGCGCGTATTTTACCTAATACGTAGAAGATATAGTACCGTTAATAATAGTAAGCTTGGAATCTACGGCCTCCTACTAGAGTAGGCTAGTTATCTCCCTTCTTCCCTATCTCCTTTAGTAGACTATTTAGAATAAATAGCCTAAGTACCTACTATAAAACAGTATATAGAGTATCCTATATCTCCCCTTTTATAGTCTTTCGCTCTATCTTATATTATATAATACTACTACTAATACGATAGAGTCTTCCCTACTACTAGATATTACCGAGTACTATATTAATAAGCGTTTCGACTACAACACTAATAGTATCGTAATTAGTACCTATAAGAAGTACCTAGATTCCTATAACGTATTCGAGTAATTAGTAGATAGATATCTAAAGGTAGTTAGTAAGTACTCCTATTTTATTTGCCTTATCTATAACGACGTCGATATCGTAGAGCCGCTATTATACCTCGACCTAGATAAGAAGAAGCCTAAGAAAGCGACCTTAGAAGCTCGCGTTAAAGCCTACTACGCTCGTTATATATTTGTCCTAAGTACTCCTAAGAACTCTTCTATAGAGCTTATCTATATTACTAACGCTAAGAACACTAGTTATTATCTAGAAGATAAGCCTAAGGACATTATAATCCTAGACGAGGTTAGTAGCCTAAGCCTGCTAGAAGGATTACATCGAGCTTTATAGGAGGTCTAGAAGGCCGTATAAGATAACCTAGGCGTTCTTAAGGCTACCTCCTTCTATAAGCTACTCTTTAGTATACGAGTCGACTATCCTATCTACCTATACCGAGATAATAACGGCAACATATACCTTTAAATCTTTAATACTATTTATCTTACCTAGGAGATAATAAGGACTATCGCTATCGACGTAGTCGTAGTCGCTATAGCCCTTTATTAATACAATAGCGATACCTTACGCGAAGCTATTAGTAACGGAATCTCCGTATAGATTCTATACTACCTTAAGACTCTTTTTATACTAAACGCTATTAGCCTTACTAGTCGCTTCTTTATCGACGTACTCAGCCCTTAAATTCCATATACTATTAACTAGCTACCCTCTCTATACTAGAACATGCCTTAGGTACCTAGTATACTAGCCTATATTACTCTTAAGTAACTCCTAATAGAGAACGAAGCGTTAGCTAGCTAATATGTACCTACGGGTCGCGTCCTTAGCGAGGTTAACGAGGAAGATATAGAGATAGCTAACGTTTCTACCTAAGGTAGTAGAGGCGCGGTAACCCGCTTAAGGGCTAAGAGTACGAGTAGGGGCGGTACGAACTAAGTTGAGAAAGGTAGAACGATAATAGGAGAAGCGATAGGTCCTATAGACGCCTTAGATACTCTTATAGTAAGTAACAATATATATTGTATAATAGTACAAATACTATAATAGCCTCTTTAGTACTCGTAGAGGTCTATAGCTATTAATTACTATAACCGCAATACAACTAATTAAATATTATACCTTAAAAGTATTCTACTACTTTTATAGCCGTATCTAGTAAGGGTAGTCTTAGTCTAAAACTACTTACTACTAAAACCTCTTCTAGTTATTACTAACTTATATCTCTATTACTCTTTACTACTTATTCCTAGTTTATTAACTCTTTCTACTACTAGCCTACTACTATTATAATATCTAATAAGCGTAAAGGATATCCTCTACTTATAAGCTCCGAGTAAGAGCGGCTACTATTAAAAGTAGAACTAGTAGAAGTAAGAAAGGAGATCGCGATACTCCGCGATACTTCTAGTTTATTTAGTAATCTAGTTTATACTATAAATCCTAGTAGCCTTAAGACGAGCTTCGGAGCCTTCCTAGAAGCTAAAGGCCTCTAACGAACCGCGATATACGACTCTACTAACCCTCGCTATTAGAGCTTAGAGGAGCCGAAGTTATAAGACTACTTTATAGGAAGACGCTTAGGCGCTAATATAGTAGTCTCTTTAGGTTTAGCTACGCTTAGCCGTCTACTACGAGGCTCGGATACTACTATTAGACTATTTAGTAGGTTTAACGATACTCGTATAGCTAAGAATAACGTAGGCGCCTTCGACGCTACTATAGAAGGTAGGCCCTTTAGCTCTATTTAAGATATAGGTACCTTTACTAACGACAACCCTAGTTCTACTAATAGCGATAGCTTCTCTAGAGCTTTAAGTAATATTAATATATTCGGCTCTACCTACTAAAACGGATCGTCGTATTCTAGTAATTATATTAGTCTCTTTAGAGCTACTAGTAATAAAGATTTCCTTAGATCTTCGAGCTAGAAGGGCAATTTTAGGCCTACTCTAGGTAGTAAGTCCTTTAACCTCGCTAGTAGCTTTAGTAGCTTCGATACTACTAACAAGACTAATAACTCCTTACTATTTAGTAGTAGGAGTAATACCTCTACTCCTTTAGCTAGCTACGAACACCTCTTTAGAGCCTCTAGAAATAAGGACTTCCTAGGCTCCTCGAGTAGTAAGGGCATTTTATAGCTTAATAATAGTAATAGCCCCTTTAATATTACTAATAGTAGTAATAGGTTCTCTACTAATAAGACAAATACCTACTTACTATTTAGTACTAAGAGTAATATATCTACTTCTATATATAGCTTTAGAAGTACCTTTAGTATAGACTATAGCTTTAGTAACGACCTTACGCTCTTTAGTAGTAACGGCGAATCCCAACCCGCGGGTAGTAACCCTCCTAGCAATCCTTCTATACTAGAAGCCGCGGCTAAGAACTCTCGTAAGTAGACTAGGCTAACTATAACTAGTCGAGTTAAAGAGCTTAAGAGAGGGAATAATATTAATAGAGATACCGTAGTAGTACTAGAGAGCCGAATTCGTACTTTAATAGACTATAAGTATACTATAGAGGAAGTAGTAAAGAGCTTATAGTAAGAAATAGTATAGCTACGGAAGTAGGTCTTAGAGTAGCTAGAGAGATTAACCGTAAAGTAGATACCTAGAGAAGGAGAAAAGTAGGATCTAGAGGAGTATAATATATAAACGTATTGTCGCTATACTATCGTAATAGGTACTACTACTTATTAGCTTCTTCAAGGTAATATTAATATTATAATACTAGAAGCTAATTAAGGGTTTAAGCGGTATAACGATATTCTATAGAGTAG
Source organism: Pseudocercospora pini-densiflorae CBS 125139 (assembly GCA_000504365.2). Lineage (NCBI taxonomy): Eukaryota > Fungi > Ascomycota > Dothideomycetes > Mycosphaerellales > Mycosphaerellaceae > Pseudocercospora > Pseudocercospora pini-densiflorae. The sequence goes on from AWYD02000957.1 coordinate 5,003, forward strand.
CGTAAGAAGCTAGCTAGGTACTTAAAGGACGGGAGTTAGGTAAATCTATTAAGTAGCTTCTAAATCGAGCTCTATCCTATATAGCTACCTATAAATATAAGAGGCCTATTAGTACCTACTAAGTACTCGGCTATGTACAAACCGCTACTTAAGAGTATAGAGAGGTTAGAGTTCTTATCGCGTTCCCCTTAATTTTTATTTAGTAAAGTATTTGCCCTAAGTATCGTAGCTTATATATATAAGGGCCTTAAATCTTCGCTAGGTATAATAGTAGGTATTAATAGTCGATTAGTAGTATCGGGACTACCTAAATCCTATATAATTAGCTACTTTTTAATACTAGTATCTAATCTATAGAACATCTAAGGTCGTAAGTTCGGTCCTTAGAAAGACGTTTTAGTATACTAGCTAGCGTAAACGATAGGTACGAGGTCGCTATTAGGTAGGAGATAGTATAAGGCGTATAGAGGTATACCTTATATACGGAACTATTATTATTCTACTTTAGTCTACGTATAGCGTAAATACGCTAGGTCTCCTAGGGTATAATTCTAAGTAAGTATAACGAGGAGACTAGACCTCCTAGTCGTAAGTTAGTATCTTCGTCTTTATTATATTATTACGTAGGTAGTAAACCTTTTAGTATACTCTTATATTAGAGAGTAGTAGAAACGCTATATATTCTACTATACGGTAGTAGCAAAATCGCGCTAGCCTTAATAAGCTATTAATAGCGTCTTAGAAGTAAGTATAGTTAAAGCTATAGGCGTATTCGTTTCCTAGACGGGACGTCTTCTAAGGCTTTAGGGTATTTAGTACTCTCGTATAATATCTTCGATACGGCCGAGCTATTGCCTATCGCGATTAAGAGGAATTCGATAGGCGTCTAAATAGTAAATAGTATTAAAGTCTACGATTTTCGCCTTAGACGTAAAGAACTCGTTAGATAATTCCTTTTCTAGGATAAAGTAGAAGACGTCGCCTCTAGAGAAGCGGAATTAATACTAGAGAAAATTAAACCTACAAAGACTATAGTTAACTATTTAGCCTAGACTAGACTATACTACGGGTAGTATCTTACTAGTTAAAGGCCGAGAACTAATACTAACGATCTCTCTCCTCGCTACGGGTAATAGCGACGTAGTCTAGAGTATTTATAGCTAATCGTAGAGTATTATCTAGCTTATATTATACCTATACCGCCCTACTATTAACCTAGACGCAAAAATCCGCTAGTCGTAGCTAGCTCGCTATAAAATTAAGTTTAAGCTAAGAGCGGAATTATACTAGGCGGTACGCCTCGATAGCAGTATTATAAGCGGATACTTAATTAGTATACTCTCTAGGCTTAAGGTATTCTACGGAGTAACTACTCGATAGTCGCTACTCTAGAAAGGCTACTCGCGTCTATAGGTTTTCGTAGACCTCGTAGAATTGTTAGTATCGACGAATACGAGTAATAGCTTTATATAACAACCTAATCGGTATACGATATAGAGAACTATAAGGATCTAGACTATAGTATACGCTAGGAGGTAGGTAACTACTATAGCTAACGTTAATAGCGACCTCTTACGAGCCTACTTTGTTAGTATACGAGCCTAGGGCCTTATTATCGAGAACTAATAGATCTTACTATAAATTAGGTATAACCTCGACGTAGTTTAGATTAGTAGCTAAGATATAAACGAAGAATACTACAAGTCTACGCTACCGAAGTAAAGTAATATATACTTAGTCGCTAGTAGCTTCGGCGACGCTATTCTTAACTTTAAAATATAATAGCTAGCTAGCTTCTAAAGGCAAATACTACTAATTAAGTAAATCCTAAAATCGATTAGTATAGCGTTAACGCGGCTAATATTTATATAAGTAGTCGATAGTACTATTAGCTAAGCTAAACTTAAACAATCTTAGCGCATAAGGCGAATATTATAGAATTAAGAAAACATTAGCCTCGTATAAAATACTACGAGTTTAGAAGATTCGCCGCTTAATAGCTTTAAGTAGCTTAGACATAGCGCATATATTCCTCTTAAGTAAGGGAAGAGAGGAGGTAGCCTAAACGAGGCGGGATAGTATAAGGGATATAAGCTAAAGTCGTAGTAGGCAAAGTATAGTCTTATTAGAGAGGCAATTAGGAGACTAGTACCTATAGCTACTCTACCTATACTTTTCTACGAGTATAGTAGGGTTACTCGCGTAGTCTATTAAGATATAGCTCTACTAAAGTACACTAGTAATTCTTTCTACTTCTATACCTCTAATAGTCTTATACTATTATAAGAGTAATATCCGAAGGCTAGTAGCCCTATCGCCTATAGAAACAAGATACCTAGTAGGTATGTTTTAAATTTTCTTAGTAATATCCTCTACCTAGCTACGAATCTCGAGTATAGTACAATTTAACTAAATATAATAGCTCCGCTACCTACTAAGCCAACGTATACGCGAGATACGTTCCTTAAAGCTAAAGACTAGTCTCGAGATTAGCCTTCGGGATACAATCCTTAGGAATCGAGGTATATAATATTCGAGAATTAGTATAATATCTCAAGGCTTCGAGTTAGCGTAGGAGTAATTTAGACGAGTTAGTATAATATTAGGTAGGTACTATCGCGAGATAGGAGATAGGTCTAATTAGGAGGACTTAGTACTTAAGGACTTTACGAGGCGATTCGAAGATATAGTAAGGGAGCCGTACGGCTAGGAGAGAATAGTATAGAGTAGGACGGGTAGAAAATTAATTACTACTTATAGCTTCGACATGTTCGCTTTAAAGTACTACTTCCTAGGAAATAACAAAATATAAGGCTATAATTTAGACGCTATTATTATCGTAGTAGTATACGCTATAGTAAGAATTAAAGATTATCTACTAAAATTATTATATAATAGTATAAGAGCGTAGAATCCTAAGATTATAGAAGTAGCTACGAACCTTTCTACTATACCCGTCGCTTAGTAGGCGAGTCTACGTAGCGTTAAACTCTAAAACTCTTTCTATACTATAGACTTAATATTCTTTACCTACTCTCTTCGTAACTACGAGTCTGCCCCTACGGTTAGTTTCTATACGATATCCTCTATTAAAACGCTAAACTCGTTATTATCCTTACTACTAATCCTAACACGTTAGCGTAGTAGTATCCCTAGCTTAGTAGCCTCTATTTCTATAGTTGGAACATCCCCTAGATTAAGCTTCTACGATATAGTCGGCTTGTCGACTAGATCTTTATGTAAGAGGACTATAAGAATCGTTACTAATATAAAAAGGCTAAAAGTAGAGCGAGATATACTAAAGTATACGCTTAGTTTGTTAACTACTTTAGCTAACTATTTAGCGAATACTAGCTCCTTCGTTATAAAAGTAGTCTTACGTTATTAATACAACTCGTAGATAATAAAGCCGATCCTATATAGACCTACTACGCGATAAAGCTCGCGAAGCTCTTCTTCTTCTACGCTCTATATAGGCTTTACTACTAGGAGATTATCTAGCTCTAGAATACTACCTATCGCTAGATATATATTGCCTTAAGTTTACGTTAGTATCTCCGTAGTAGGCTCTTTAGACAACTTATAGTCTAGCTCTACGAAAACTTTTAGTCCTCTTTTATATACTTTAATCGTATTCTCTCTAGATTTCAAGTACTATAGTAGAGGTATAAGGTTTATAACGAATTAGTAATACTATAGCTTCGCCTAGCCGCCTATAAAGTAAACGTCCTTAATAGTCGTCTAATTTACGCTAGCTATTCTATACTAGAGGTAAAAGAAAGAGATCGACGAGATAAGAAGCTATAAGCTTAGCCTTAGAGAACTAAATCTACCTAGGCGAAGGTTAAGATACTACTATCTAGAAGTTCCCTACTATATCGCTTCCCTCGCGACCTACGCTCTTAAGCTACTATTAGCCTACTACTATATCTATATAGCTAGCGTAGGGAACTTATTAGCCGAGGTTAACTCTAGGCTAATATATAATAGATATATCTTACTAGTTAGATTCGAATTAACGAGTATATACTCTCGCTATATAATGTTAGAATAGCTATTACGCCTACTCTAGTCTAAATTCTCGTAGGTATTAAGCTAGCTAGTTCGTCGTAGAGGTACCCCCTTAATAGACGTAAACTATTTTCTTACTAAATCTATACTATAGAATTAGTATAAAGCTTTATACTACGAGGACTAAGGATCGTGTACTATTGTTTACTATATTAGAGGTATATATACGTTAGCCTACTTAGCTTCTAAGCTAACGGACTCTTTAGGAATCGAGGGTATAGTAGTAGACTATACTTTAGTAATTATATACTCTAATCTTACTAGCTACTATACTACTCTACCTAAAGATACGTCTCCTTATGCTATCTAGAATTAGGCCTAATAATAGACTAAAGTAGTTAGTCGCGGCGAAGTCGACTTAGAAGACGTTTAATTTATTCCCCTTAACGTAAAACTTTTGTTACTCTCTCTCGCGAGTACAAGCCTTAATATAAGGCGTAGGCTATATAGCTAGAGTATAATCGCTTCTAAATAATATGCCTACGTTCGAGATAATTCTAAAGTTATCCTCGCTATAGTCGAGGGCATATTATTGTACGTAGTAGTACTCCTAATAGTAGTCTAGTTTTACTAAATAGGATACCCCGACTTAGCTATATATTATAACTATATTCTAATTTAGTTATTACCTTTTATAGTATATATTAAAGACTTGCCTAAGGCATTACGGCGTATCGCTAATACTACTCTTAGCCGCGAAGTATATCTAAATCCTAGTCTATTTACAAGACTAGAGTCTTAGAGACTAAGAATATTTCCTAAATCTTGTACTGAAAGCCCTAAGACTAGGAGCAAAGGCCTCGAGGACAGGACCAAGTTAGTACTTAATATCTAGGATAGTCTCGCTAGATTATCCTACGTAATTAATTTTAATCTAGTCTAGCCCTAGTTATATAACTTCTATATTAGTACTTCTAGTACTTCGTTACTACGTATCGAGGTAAAATCTTATACCCTTAACCTATTAGACTCCTTATTAAGCAAGCGTTAAAGTCTATTAGCCGCAAGACGTATATAGTATTACCTTTTAGCTTAATCGTCTATAGATAGCTTCGTTTATATTAGGCGAGAAGAGCGTAACTATTTAGTAGCTCTTATATCTACTTAATAGAAAATATTCCTATAGTAACGTTCTTTTATAATACCGAAAGAAGTATTATAGCGATATATAGAGGATTCTAAGGCTACGAGGAAGGCGTAGACTACGGCTAGGCGAGCCGCTATAGCGCTAAGTCTATTATTACTTTACGTAGGTCTATAACAATTTAAGATTAATAGGAGGGATTAAAGGTATTTTAATCCCTTATAAAAGAAGGAAGAGAGTAGTCCTAGCGCTAGATAGTTAGAGGAGTAGGTATAGCTCTTATATATAGAGCTAGGGCGTAGTATTCTATATCTACTTAGAAGTATGTATCCTCGAGGTCTATATACTATTATAGCGTAGACATAGCGTAAGTATAAAAAGCGTAGATATCTTACTTCTAGCGAGTCGCTAATCCGACTATAGTCGAAGGTAGCGGCTTTATAGGATATTAGTATTATCTACTTACTATCCCTAGAGCTAACAAGTCTTGTTTTAGTATCTATACTAAACCTTTACTACTCCTTCTATACTTAAACCGTTTCCTAGAAGCTATACGTCTTCTATATTAGTACTTAGGAACAACTAAGTAATAAACTAGACGTCGTATATTTAATCCTATTATAATCTATACTACTAGGGACCAACTACTAATACTTGCTAGAGCCGAACGATTACGATTAATCGCTTAGCTAGTATTTTTAGTATAATTAGTAAAAGGCTCGGACCGTAGACCTAAAGCCTATAATTAAGTATAGGGAGCTACTAGATCCTATCTAGCCTTCGCTAGGCGAGATAACGACTATAGTCGAAAACTATATAACTCGTTATTTTACTACTTACTACTAGCTAAGAGACCTCCGACTTCGATTTATTAACGCTATTATAAAGGTACTTAGTATTTTATATAATACGAGTATAACGACAACGACTATCTAGGCTAGCGGTTATAACGCGACTAAGAATATATATACTAAAGACTACTACTATTCGCTAGGGCAAGTCTATACTAAAGCTTAGCGTTTTAGACGTAAGTTCTATATATAGTAATAAGCTATAACGAGCGCTAATTAATATTAGATTTTCTAATACTATAGGTAAAGCTTAGAATAGCCTACGAAGAGTAAAGGGAGTAGTAAAGAGTAAATAGAACGTACTAGGTAGTAGCTTATCTTACCCCTTAGGACTTACTTTACTTGTCTTACTCTATATTCTATACTACCTAATAACCTATACTTCTTTTTCTTCGACTTACGTAGTTTCTTTTCCTAATACTCGGCTTATCTACCTTTAATACTTTTACCTAAATATTAAAGAGAAGCTTTATATAAGTACTTTTAAACTCTAAGTCTACGTCTATATTCGAGCCTAACTTTATAGTAGACAGCTATCGCCTAGTATAGACTAGTCCTCGAAGCGACTTAAGATACCGATATAGGGAAGAAGTTACGAGTAGTACCTAGCTACTACCTTAACTCGTTAGTATCGTAGTCTAGATAGAGGACATCTATATATAAGCTACTATTACTAGTAGACAAAGACATAAGAGGACAGAAGCTATAAGTAGTACCTAGCTACTACCTCGACTAATTAGTATCGTAGTCTAGACGGGGGATATCTATATACAAGCTACTATTACTAGCGGATAAAGATAAAGATATAAGAGGGTAGAAATTATAAGTAATACCTAGCTACTACTATATACTATTAGTATCGTAGTCTAGACGGAGGACATCTATACGCGAGCTACTATTACTAGTAGACAAAGATATAAGAGGATAGAAATTACGAGTAGTGCCTAGCTACTACCTCGACTAATTAGTATTATAGTCTAGATAGGGAATAGCTATATACGAGCTACTATAAATAGCGGAGAAGATAACCTTAGAAGTATCTTATAGAAAGATATATATATTCTTTTAAGAGCGAGTAGGAGCTTAATAGGTATATTAAAAGTAGTAATTACATCTTTTATAATAGCCCTAATAACTAGGGCGCTATATTCGAGGAAGCTAACGACTCTACTTTAAGTGCCTTACGTAGAGCTACTAGCTTAAGCTAACTTCCTCGATTATATTATATAAGAAAACGTAAAGTAGCTAAAGCTTATAATAAGGTTAAAAATTCGATCCTAAATACGCCTCTAGTATCTAGACTAAGTAGATCCTCCGTAGTAGCTTAAAGACCTAGGTTTAAACGTTAATTACTACTAATCGAAGAGTACAATCTCTAGTTCTTTCGCTACTTTCCTACCTAGTAACTAGACGAAGTTACCTTCTTTAAGTAGTAAGCTATAGGTCTATAGCCTTATAATGTACTAGAGTTATTATAGTAGCTTTAGAAGTATTAAAATATAACCGTAGACATCTATAATATAGAAACGATACTAATAGTACCTATAGTTACGCTAGCTCTTACTAATAAGTTAAGAATAGTTAACGACTCGCGAGATATATTATAGTAGTCTCTAATTTCTATTTATATAGCTAATAATATCTAGGCGTAATTAGCTTTATATAGAACACGATTATATTTTCTAGCGATACGTAGCTTACTAATATAATTAAGTATACTTTAGCTATTCTAGTATAGTAGCTACGATTACTTAATAGTAATCTTAAGGGATTCGACGAGTAAGTTAACTTCTCTTTCCTCGGTTCTTATACTAATAGCGCTTAGCCTATACGTAGTTGTTATACTAATCTATATAGCCTATATAGAGCTAAATAATATAGTAGTCTCTATATACTTATACCTTCTCGAATACTAGTATAAGCGTATAGTAGTCTCTCTATAGGCTAGTAAAGATACTATTATCCTAATTAGCTTCCTAGACTCTATTACTTTTATAAAGCTATTAGCAATCCTTCGCGATACTATACTAAATAATAATATCTCTAGATACTATTTAAGTACTTTTAGTAAGGAGATAGTAAAGGCTTAGAAGTATCTAGATACTAGTTATAATATAGATTTAGGCTTAATCTCTCCTATCCTTTGTCTAAATATTTTCGTAATATTCGACCTTACTATAGATAGAGTAGAGTATTATTACTAGAAGGATATCTAAGATTAAGGGAGGTATAAAGTATAGATAACTTAGTAGAATAGAGAGGCGATAAGTAACGTAGTAAGATCTACTAGGGTAGACTAGGCTAATAATAGACTTGTTTATAGCGTCTCTATATATTAGAGTACTAGTAACTAAATATAGACTATCGATTCTAAGTAGCGCTATTTGCTATAATCCTAGAATTTAAGGGTATATAGGATATCTACTATTACTCCGATGTGTATAGACTCTATATAGGCCTTCTTAAGTATAGAGCATTTATAGAAGTATTTCTAAGATACCGAGAGTAGCCGTCGGCGACTACCGCTAGAATGAGTCTATTAGATCTCGAGGTCATAGTAGGTACGTGTCTTAGAAATGTCTTAAAACCGAGTATCCTCTCTATCCTTTACTTTGGAGTGATGTGGCTTTTCGTTGGTCCATTCCGAGCGACGAGCGCCGATGTTTTGTTTGTTAGGGGGAAGAAATCGCTCAAACACAGTGAAGCTGCAGAGTGAGTAAGGCACCAAGGCTGTCAATTTTGGACCCCTGTTCGCTCCTTCCTTGCCGACGCAATCTTGGCGCGGTGACAGACTCTCCAACTTGAGACAAACACAACGAAGCTCATAGCAACACACTTCTCCTCCGACTCTTTGCGCGCGCCCTATCGATCAACACAACTCCGCACACCTCGACCGATAACACCCCCACCAGCAGCACGAGATGGCCACCGAGGTATGTTCTACACACTCTCCGATAGCTGGGCAGATTGCGCAAGCACACATGCCTGTTGAGCAAACTGCCTCAACACGACGGCTTCTATGCGTGAACAGATCGCTGACTTTTCCGTGTCACAGCGCGAGAGGTAAACACTCTTTCGATGTCGCGTCCGCTTCCGGAACGCCCACTGACTTCTGCTACAGCAAGACTTTCCTCGCACGATTGTGCGAGCAGGCTGAGCGCTATGATGGTACGTCATCGCGATATGAAGCTATGTGCGACACCTGCTGATTCTGCGTTGTAGAGATGGTCGGGTACATGAAGGTATGCTAGGGAGTGTGCGATTGTATTGTGGAGCTTGGTAGCTGACAAACTCGATAGGAAGTCGCAAAGGTACATTCACTCCTCCCGATAAGCCCAATAACGGCCACCACGATCGCGAAAGCAGAAATACCGCAATCTGCTGCACACAGTCTGTCAAAATGCGTACAAATATTGACATGAGATACAGCTCGGCGGTGAGCTCACAGTCGACGAGCGCAACCTTCTCTCAGTCGCCTACAAGAACGTCGTTGGCACGCGTCGTGCCTCGTGGAGAATCATCTCCAGCATCGAGCAGAAGGAGGAGGCCAAGGGCTCAGACAAGCACGTTGGCATCATCCGCGACTACCGTCAGAAGATCGAGACCGAGCTTGAGAAGGTCTGCCAAGATGTTCTCGATGTGCTCGACGAGAGCCTCATTCCCAAGGCAGAGACCGGCGAGAGCAAGGTCTTCTACCATAAGATGTGCGTATTTCGCTGCGTCCCCTCTTCGAAGCGCGACCCTCTCCATCTCGTATGAATTCAATACTGACCATGTGACTCACAGGAAGGGTGACTACCACCGTTACCTTGCCGAGTTCGCATCTGGCGAGAAGCGCAAGACTGCCGCGACCGCTGCGCACGAGGCTTACAAGGTACGTCGTCTCTGTGCAACACTCCACGTGTATGTGATAGGCACTGACCGTTGCTCCAGAACGCCACCGAC
>AWYD02000959.1:0-78745 GCA_000504365.2 Pseudocercospora pini-densiflorae CBS 125139
TTTTATCTAAGGTAAGGAGGTATATTATATATAGCTAAGATTATATAATTCTTAGTATTTATAGAGATTTTAATACCTATTCTTAAGTAATATTAGATAGATAATAAGCAAGACAATTATTTACTTATTTAGTTGAACGCTCCTAATAATGCAGTATTACGTAATGTAATCAACTGCGCTGAGCGTGATACGTTCGACGCGACTAAGGCCCTCCGAGAATACGATAAAGGGGAACGGGCCGGCAGAGTTCATGGCAAGCATACAGGACTATCCAGCTCTGGGTCGACCATTACAGCCTCGCATGCTCAGGCACTGTGACCGCGTCGAAGCTCTGCGACTTCATTGAAGGTCTTTCGCGGACAAAGCATTGCGCCAATGTTTTTTGCAATGCACAAAGGCCGAGTCGAGGACAACCGGCATTGTTCAGGAATGCTTGAATTACATTTGATAGCCGAGACTGCTGACCTCCCAGAAGCAATCAAGAGAAATAGGCCGACAAATGTGCAATATCGAGAGGCACAAATACACCTGTGGCCACGCCTACTTGGTCACCATTAGCAAGTGTCGTCATATCTTAGGTGCAGAGCACAATGATGAATCCTCTTCAACATGCCCCGTCAACCCCAGGCCACGCCTCAAGCGAGTAATACACATACCATGCCGTGATTGCTGGATCTACGAGACCATAGCAAGCTCTGCACATAAGATGGTGACTGCTCTTGGGAAATTCAAGAGCCAGCCGACGAGAAGACATCGCCGGGCGGTGGAGACCGCGGAAGCCAACTTCAATGGCAAGGTCGCAGAGCTCGAGAAGTCGGGAGTCTGGCGAGCTCCATCGGGGGCAACGCCACAAGAGAAGCTAAGCTTACTCATGCCCACTCTTGACGAGGCTGAGCGACCTCATGTCAAGGCTGAGAAGCAGAAGCCACAGCTACGTCCCCGGAGAAGAGTCGTTGGCCCGAGTCCCTTGAGAAACGAGGTGACTTTCGATGACCTGGAGGTGGATCACCTGGTGACTGACACGAGAGCAATGTCCATGTAATGTGCCGGACGTGGATCCGCCTTGTCTGATGCGCCGATGCTCGAGAAAGAACCAGAAGGTAAGCAAGTATGGTCATTTCGGGACGCAAGGAGGTAAGTTCTTGTTTCAGAAGCGCCTGCGGGCAGGTGAGCTACCTATAGCTTGAGTACATCGTACGCCATAGCAAGTTGACGCTATTCGCACATTCATCATACACGCATTTTCCTTCCCTCAATTACCGCCTGAGTCGATCCATCCTTCGATGGCCAGATCTTTACCAATTCCAAGCCAGCCGATTCAAACAGCTTCCTAAAATCAGCAGCAGAACGCTCCTTCCCGGAAAACATGAACATGCTCAGATCAAGCTGATAGACCCACGTATCTTCCCTCTGTACGCGATCCGGCACGACCATCTCGTTCACGAGCAGGATTGAATCGTTGGCCATCACGTCAGCTTGGTGTCGCAGGATCTTGGAAGCATACTCGTCAGGCCAATCATGCAAAACACGTCGAAAGTTCAGACTTTGGCTTTCTTTACGGGCTGTGAAGTCCAGAAATCGTGAGCCATGGGTTCGATGCCCAGCTCCGAAGGCAAGTGGCCGGCAGGGATAATGGCTATTACCTTGTCTTGATCTTGAGTAATGACTCTGCCTTTCAACTCAGGATGCGCAAGGCGAATTTCCTTCTGAGTGTCGCCGAAGGCACCACCGACCTGAAGCCGACTTGTCAGCATTTCGAGCCCGAAGCATCTGGACTGCGACCACCAAGGCAGTAGCATTATTTCCGAACGTTAATCACAACCAATACTTACATCAACAATGAAGATTCTCCCTGCCGCTGCACACTCTTCGGAGGCTTGCACGAGATTCTCAAATGGAAAGAGGCCCGTTGCTTGAGCCACTGACCACTTTCCAGTGAATGCCGTGTGAATCCGCGTCATAAGTTCTGGCGTCCGCGCAAGGACCTCGTGCCAGTCACGACCATCCATACCCAGTGCGACTCCAAGAGGATGATGCTTCGGATCATCAGGCTCCTCCATCTTCCTCCCACCAAAATACTCAGGCAACGCCGGCCAAGACTTGTCATATATGTCATCCATCATGACCTGATGAAGAGCGGTGTTACCAGGATCAACCAGGCTAAGGCTCTGCCTATTGTGAGCGTACACATCCTGCTCCGTCTCCCTGAAGAAACCTGAGCAGACGAGCATTCGCATCATGCGCGTGATCAGTGGTGTTGAGCAATTGACTTTCGTGGCCAGGTCGGTCGCAGAGATTGAGCCTGAGGTAGGGACTACATCAAGAGCGTTGATTGACATGAGAAAGAAGATTGCGTGAGCGACAGTGACCAGTTCTTGCACCATGAAGAACGTATCGTCGCCATCATCTAGCTCGAGGAGAAGGTTACGAGCAGCGACTCGAGCTTTTTGCCTCAGTGCTCTGCTGGTTGGATTCTTGACATAGTCGGAAGTTGATTGAGATACGTTGTCTGAAGCTTGGGAGATGCTCTCAAGCTCACTCGCTGCTCACTGTCAACACATCATGAACTCTGGAACCATTTGCTATTCACAGACCTGGGCGATGGCAATTCATAGCTTAGCAAGACTGGTTTGAGTTGTTGTACGATGGCAACACCTGACAATGATAAGGGAGCTGAAATATCGTATTGTAGACATATTGTGAATGAAGCATTCGCAATCACGAGACATACCGAGACGTCCTTGGCCTCCTTCATACTGCTTTAGCCCCATGACGATGACGCCGGCCCTAAACTCGCAGAAAAGTTCGTTGTGTCAAAGCGGCCTGCCGAGAATGAGCGATGTGGCGTCTGTCTAAGACCAAAGTCCTGCCCTCGCATTGCTCGGGATCGATGAAGTCTGTTTGTCCACTACACATAAATTCTCAAAAGTGAAATGCTCATGGACGGAACATCTAGAGATCGGTGATGTGAGTGTAATCGGCAAGACCGAAGATGTTGACAAATCTTGTGCTTCTTTGTTCACGTTCGACGCGCTGCACTCGTGTCGAGCTTCCAGCTTCTGACAGTCCGTGTCTTCTAGGAGGCTATGTCTCTGCCTCTATCTCTATACGCGCTGACTACCGGCCGGTGATTGAAAGTGATCGCGACTGTACATTTATGCCCGCCCGTGCTGATATCAGAATGGTGAAGATCGATCCTTCAGGAACCATGCGGATATTGCCTTGCAAGAGTGATTGTTTTACCGAGTCTGACAGAAGCCGGTGCTGGGCTGATTGCCATCATCGGCCAAAGACTTATTGTCACCGCAATCCTTGTCATCATTGTCGGCGCTCTCACGGAGCTCGCAGCGCTCGGCTCTTTCGCAATCCAAGCTGGGCTTGCTTCTCTGATCTTTAATCAGAGGGCATAGCATGAAGCAAAAGCCCACGAAGAAGGCCGACACAGAGAAGACCCACGCTATGGCTCCATCATATGCTTCCTCTACCTGTGCTCGCTGTATTTCGGAGAGTCGTTCGAAAGATGCGTGCGAGAACGCCGAGTTCGCGATGTGGAAATCTGCTGGCAAGTCTCTAGGCAAAGTCGCTTTCAGACGTTGCTGCAAGACGGCCGAGCTGACTGCAGTTCCAAGAGCGCCGCCGAAAGAGCGAAGTACATTTCTGGTTCCAACAGCGAGACCTTTAGTCGCTGGGTCTGCTTGGGCCGAGATTGCCAGGACGCTGTTTTGAAATGATGAGCCGGTGCCGATGCCGACGAGAATGCTGAGAAAGATGATAAGGCCATGTACTTGATACTCGCTATCAAGTGCGAGCATCGCCATTGCCACAGTCCAGATGGCGAAGCCACTGTAGAAGATCAATGTATAACTGCGCCAGCCTTGCTTCTGGAGCTGAAGTATTATAAGTGCCGAGACGGTTGACCATGTACCTGCAGAGAGCATTAGCATTCAGCGGAAGTAACAGCAATATCTGTGCGACGTACCATGCGTCACGTAGTAGGGAACTTGATATGCTGACGCTGTTAACGCCGGCAGTTCTCTCACCACCTGCAAGTTCAGCGGTAGGTAGTAATTGAAGGAATAATATGTGGCGCCGAAGAAAACGTTCTGCACCAATATGGTGGCGATAGTCCTGTTCCGGAACAGCTTGAAGGGGACGATCGGTCGAACAGCTCCACGATCCGGCAAGAATCCAAGCACAAGAAATATCGTTGCACTAACAACAGTGATGACAGCCAAAGCGATGACGACAGCTCGATCTAGGTCCGAGTACTTGCTGAGAAGTAGGAGCCCAGCTACCACGATTCCGATACCTGACAGGATGCCGTAATAGTCGATGGTCTTCAGCACTTGTCGGATTTGGTCTCCTTGTGGGGCATGGCAGTTCGCAGGCACGCAGAAAAAGACGCCGAGCCAAGCCAAAACTGATAGACCAAGGACGAGATAGTAAAAGTAGTGCCATCGCGGCTTGCTGGCAAACACGGCTCCTGCCATCATGCCTATGATGCTCCCAATTGCAACCGAGACGCCTTTGAAGTTAGCATATTTTGATTGATTGACTGGACGGCAACAGCCATACCTTGTACGCCCTGGTATTTCAATCTCTTTTGCTCAGGCAGGAAGTCATTTTGAGCGATGTTGACCAGATTACTGATGCTGCCCGTTGCGATCCCCGAGAAGGTTCGAAGAGCACAGAAGAGGTCGGTTCTATGCTGGTATGAACTCAACCCACACGCCAGTGAGCTCAAGGTGAGCAAAGCGATCGATATTAAGAGCATCAGCCTCCTGCTCCAGGTGTCGCTCAGATAACCCAGAATTGCAAGACCCACAGTCGCTCCAATCAGTTGCGTAGTTGCGGCCCATGCGATTGAGCCACCATCTGTGAAGAAGTCGGATACCGCGGGCAAAATTGCTGTGACTCCGAGCAGATCCACGAATGCGACACCGTTAGCTGCGTTGAGCGAGACAACGACGCCTGCCAGCTTCCATCCCGTCAAGTATTTTGATATGTCCTCATTTTCGATGTGCTGCTTTTCATGCGAAGCCATGTCTCATGACAGTTGTTCGATCTCAGTATTATCTGTGCTTGAGTAATGTCCTGAACGGCAGCAGGCTAGTTGTTAGTACAATTGCTGCTGCTGGAGATCATAGCCAGGGTAAGGTGCAATTCTGGAGGCAAGTGTCACAGCCTTCTGGCGCAGCTTCACCAAAATTGCCAAGTAGGATGTCGTGCAATTCTTGTGGGCAGCCTGTCCCATTTCATTGGTACGACCAGTGGTCGTTCCCGAGTTATCAATTCTTGGCACGTCAACAAAAGTCTATCGCCAGGAACATCCTAGGTAAGCATTTCTATGTCGAAACGAGTACACGTATCTGCCAAGGCAATGACCACACTGTTGCCTGCAATCATCGTCCTCAGAGCCCATATCGTATCTTACAGGGCGAACCCCTGGTTTCGGGATACACGAAGCTGTTGTCTGAGGCTATCAAAGCCTTGTGAACTCTGCGAAGAACGAATCAAGTGTTCAGGATGACCTGCTAAGCGAAGAACTCAGAGGTCGGCATAACTCAAAGCTATCGTCGGAGGCTCGGAGCTGGCCATCCTCCGTTGAAGGTAGTCTGTTTCGTCTAAAAGGTAGAATTCTGCTTCCATGTAGGTCGCTCAAGGCTGCGGCTCAAGTGCAAGCCCCATGCGTGACACATGTTCGTCAAAGCTGAAGCGTTAACGCCATGTGCTGTCTTCGTGGCTCAGTGCTCATGTTGAACACGGGCCGAAACCAGCAGACTGGGTAACCTCGATCCGTCAGCTTTTCCAGGTGTGTAAGCAGATGATCTGCAAAAGGGGTGAATGCAATAAGCTTCGACAAGCTCATGTATGGCGGGGACCGAAGGTCAACAGCATCATCGTGGATGTCCTCAGTATTTCGCGTTGGGAGCGAACATTGAAGAAAGAGAAGGTTCGCGCCGAAGCGTGGAAGCATAGGCACTGTATGCTGAGTCCAAAGAAGGTCGATAGCCAGCATTTCGTGTTCCTGATACGGTCATGGACTTGCGCGTCTTGCGTTCAAGATGTTGCGAAAAGGCTGTGGCGGAGCATATCTGAAGTCCTGACCCTCGTCAGGGTGTACGCGTCGTGGCAGAGCGAATTGAAAGCTTGATCACGCTTGGCCTCTCTCATGCCGGGAATCTTGCTTCAATGTCAGACCAGGCATATCGCTGGAGACAGGAAGGACCGGAGGATCATCCATCATGCAATTGTGCCATCGAGCGTGTATATCGCAGCTTGCATTCCGAGTGCCTCATTCCGGGCAGCGAGCGTGTCATCAGGGCACAACACGCTGCGAGCGTGGACCAGCTTTGAGGGCGGCTTTTTGAAGGTCTGAAGAAGGATGCTGTTGCCTCAAAAGTCGTCACGATATGTATCTTGATGGGCCTAGCATGATATCGGTGGCTTCGCGTTGTCAGAAAGCTTCACGGTGTGCGGCAAGGGCGTTGTTGTGGTGGGAGAAGATCAGGAACAGCGCACGGGCTGCCAAGACGGCAGGAGTTGATGGACATGGATTTTATTCCCGTGCTTTAGAACTATCTTGCTCAGCCATTCCTCCAAAGTAACTCATCCTTTGCTTCGTCTTCAATGTACAGCACAGAGCTCACCAGCTCACAGAAAATCTCTTCACGTCCGTCTCTCCCATGAGAAGCGCGATGTGACGAAGGACAAACAAGTTTCGTATGCCCGGCGAATCAATACCCCGAAGGTTCATCTCCTCACCGGACGTTTCCAAGAATGGAGATTATCGTCTCTTCTGTGACTTCATCGGGATCTGGAAATTCCAACTTCTCTTCCCATCTGCGGTCGGGATGAACATCGTACCTTGCAGTAGCTTGACGGCATCTGAATAGGCTGAATTGACATCTGCCGCATGTCATCAAGGACTTTGTACAAATGTAGGCCATAGGTAAGAGTTGCAGCTGAGATTTGGTGCGCTTCTCGACATGTGGCTATCCTGTTCACAGGTCTTACTGACAGTGCTTGGCATAGCGCCTGCTTGCCGAGCACAGTACGGATACAGCAATGCCACGAATGCTACGACGACTTTTTTCGCACCTAACTCTACAGGATTTCTCATCAATCATGGCTTCGAAAAGGTCTTGGTCCAGCCATTTGGGCATGATGGCTTTCGTGTTCGAGCATGGCCGTTCAAACCTCCCACAGGCGACGAGATCAGCTTTATCTACGACCCACCTCTCGAAGGATTCGAAAATGGCAAGTCACTGGGCATGAGCTACGAGACCACAGTGTGTGGCACCCAAATCGTGGCTATCCGCAATGGTAATACTGTGGTCAAAACGTACAGTCCCAACCAGAACAAGCACACCATCGTCAAACTCGCATTCTTCAGGATCGAGGAGGACGGATCGGAAACCTTCCTCACGAATGAGTATGCGCCACTCAAATCGCTAGCTCCAAGGCAATACACATGGCACGGAGCTGGGTATGAATTCGAAGCCTCGTTCTCTTTCAGCACGGCACCAGACGAGCAAATCTTCGGAACAGGCACGCAGCAGGACCACCTGCTAAACAAGAAGGGCAATGTCATCGACTTGATCAATTTCAACACTCACATTCCGACTCCGGTGTTCATGAGCAGCAGAGGCTATGCGTTTGTATGGAACTCTGCCAGTACTGGAGAGATGGAATTTGGCTACTTGCGGAACCGGTTCACATCTCGGTCGACCACATTAGTGGACTATGTCGTAATGTCAGCACCCCAAGGAGACTATGACCTGCTTCAGCGTCGCATATCTGCAGTCACAGGCCGCGCACCAACACCACCAGACTTCTCGCTCGGATACCTACACAGTAAGCTCAGATATGAGAACCAGACTGAGTTCATCCAGCTGGCTCAGAACTTCCACGACTACGACATTCCGGTCTCGATGCTTGTAATCGACTATCTTTCCTGGGCGTACCAAGGAGACTTCGCACTTCAGCACGATCTGTGGCCTGATGTACCGGCAATGGTACAAAAAGTGAAAGAGCTGACTGGCGCTGAGATAATGGCATCTCTCTGGCCAAGCGTGGAGGACGCAAGTCCAAATTACGAAACCATGCAAATTCTTGGGTTCCTCTCAGCAACACGTACTGGACCTGGCGCCACCGACACCTTCAATGGCTCATATATTCGCAACTACGACGCCACTAATCCCAAAGCTCGCGAATACCTCTGGTCATTGCTCAAAGCCAACTACTTCGACCAAGGCATCAAGAATTTCTGGATTGATCAAGCAGATGGCGGCAACCTCGGCGAAGCGTACAATAACAATGGCATGTCAGAGTTCGTCCAGTCACTTCCCTACCCGATCTCAGACGTGCTCTATTATGCCGGTACACAAACTTCTGCTGGCAAGCTCTACCCTTGGGCACATCAGCAAGCGATCGAAGACGGACTCCGTAACGCCACAGGCACAAAAATGGGCGAGCCATGTCAATACCTTTCACTTTCTCGCTCAGGCTATATCGGCTCGCAGCGCTTCTGCTCCATGATCTGGTCAGGAGACACAACCTCAGTCTGGGAGACGCTCGCAGCCCAAGTCGCTTCGGGGCTCTCCGCTGCAGCTACAGGGTGGTCTTGGTGGACACTCGATATTGGAGGGTTCCAAGGTGATCCGACAATCGACTGGAGTAGCAATATCGATGAAGAGCCGTATCGACAACTGTACGTTCGATGGTTGCAGTGGGGCACATTCTTGCCATTTATGCGTAATGTAAGTATTCTCTCATCTCAATTTCCGCGCACTCCTTCTGACTTTTCATATTTCTTAGCACGGCGCTCGCTCTTGCAACGTCCAAAATGCATATACCTGCAACAACGAACCCTGGACATATGGCGAACACAACCTCCCCATCATAAAATCCTACATCAACCTTCGCTACCAGCTTAAACTTTACGTCAAAGCTCTCTTCGAACAGTTCAGTATGACAGGTCGCATGATTATGAGGCCTTTATATATGGACTTCTCGATCTCCGATCCGAACATCTTGCTCTACTCAGCCAATAACTCGAATTACACGACTCAGCAGTATATGTTTGGACCGAGTTTATTGGTCACGCCGGTCACGTTGCCGAATGTGACGGAGTGGACTGTGTACCTTCCGAAGACGAAGGCGGAGGCTGCGATCCCGACTGGTCATGGTGGCTTCAATGATACGGCGACTACGAAGCCTTGGACGTATTGGTGGACTAATGAGACGTATGCTGGTGGGCAGGAGGTGACTGTGCCTGCGCCTTTGGAGCATATCCCGGTCTTCTTCTTGGGAAGTAGGGAGGAGATCATGAGTGGGGACGTGTTCTGATCAGTCCGATGTGGGAAAAGATAGCATGTCGGGCTCGACATCGAAGTAGGATTGCTGTATGCATGCTGCCGATATCCATCGTCTCACGTCTTCACAGCCTTCGGACTTCCAGCACCTTTCATGATCTCGTCAACCGGATACGCCTCCAGTGCCTTCTGCTCGTCCTCCTCCGACCATTCTCTGGGAAGCACCGCGAAGACCAGATAGCTTGTATGGGTCTTCATCTCCGGTTCACTTCTATGCACCAGTTTTCCCTCTTTGTACAGTTTCCTCTCATCGGCCTCTTTCTTGATCCTCTCCAGCCGCTCTGCTTTGCTCTCCGTCTTTCCCTCCTTACTTTTCTGCCTACCCTCGCTGCTATTCTGGCTGTGCTCTTTCCTGCTTTGCCTGTCAGTATGATGCAAAGCATGAAAGTGTGCCAGTTTGTTTTCGACCTCCCTTAATCTCTCAATACTCTCATTCACATCTGCCGCCACTGCATTCACGCCTCTTAGCCCTTCTTCCTTCAGACCTACTCTTTCTCGTCGAACATCGATGCGTTTGTGCTGGACCTCGACCATACTGATGTCAGCCCAGCCAGCTTTTCGCAGATGCGAGACTGTGGCGATGACTTGTTCGATGCAGGGTGAGAAGGTGCATAATTGAGTCGGAGTTTCAGCGTCGAGGGGAGAATTGGGACCTGCGCGAGTGAGATGTCTGAGCGCTATCCACGGTGCGGGCAGATCGAGGAATATCGCGTTCGTGCTCGGAGATGAGCCATCAGCAAGGAGAAAGCCGTCATTGCAGACATCGCGATGCGTTAGATGCACAATACCATCCAGACCATGATCTGTGATCTCGGCTCGAAGTGTCTGCACTCTCGGCTCGTGGAACTCGTAGCTGCACACTCTACCCGTCTTCTCCTTCCCTGTCGAAGGATATCCAGAGAAGACTGCCCGAGCAGCGGCATGAGTGAAGCTGCCACTTCCTGCTCCGGCTTCTATGAGTGTGCTTCCGGGCCGAACTCGGAGTTTTTGCAAGATATAGCTGTAGTCGGGCGTGTAGACGACTTGCGTTCTGTGGTCCAGCGACGACGTCCACGATTCCGGCGTGGGCTGCAGGACGTGTAGAAATCCTGAGCCAGCTTCAATCGCTGCCTTCACTGCCAATTGCGCATCTCTCGCATCGCCTTTTTCCTGCTTGCGCTTCTTGGTCGGCGATTCTCCGTCTTGCTCCTGCTCATTGGATTTTCTCTTCTTTCCCGTTGCCTCTTCAGTCACCTCAGCAACATTCTCCTCCGCCTTCGCCTTCTTTCCCTTCCGCCCTCTCGTTCCCGTGTCAACTTTGCTCGCTCTCACCTGGCTACCCCATTCCGAACCTATGAGCGTAGAGTGAGGAAAACTGCCAAACCTAGTATTCGTCACTGCTCCTTCCGCGTAGCCATCATCGGCCGAGGATTGAAGCTTTACGGGGAGCAGGCTATCGCGCTTCAGATGTAATATCGCCAACGAACCCGCATCGGCAGTAGGCGGTGTGTAGAGGAAGGGCGAGGGTCGTGACATGGTGACGAGGTGGTGCGCTCACTGCTCACGCTCACGCGCATGCGGCTAGCTTTTTCTTGTGTGTTCACTCCATCCTTATCGACAAGGAAGCTTGGGCCTGCTGCTGCCCATGAGCCCTCATTCTCCGCAACATGCCAGGATGCGTTGAGTGGGCGATGAACTGTTCACCGCTGCGACGACGAAGCACACAACCAGCGCATCTCCCGCGAGCTACACAATGCTAATCTCAGAGCTCTTCAGGAGCAGCTCAGTCTCATCACATGCTCACGCGATGCGGAAGTGAGGGAAGAGGCACGATTGGAGCAAGGATCGGCGATGAGATCTTACTCCACGGGCGCATTGTGCTGCATCGCGCTACCGACTCAACGCAAGAAGAACTTCGAAAAGTACCTTGCCAGCTCTCGTTCCTGCACCGAGTCTCCGCCTTTCCTACTCTATGCCAGGCGAGACGGGCGGCAGCTGCAGGCACAAGTAGAGATCGTGTTGATCTACCTTGAATTCCTCCAAGATCAACACCACTCCCAATCCCTCCCATAGCACAACTCCCACCTCGCCAGCCAGCTTTACGAGGCAGCGATCTTGCACATTGTCACTCATTGTACATATCTGGCATTGTACCATAGACCACGAGCCTCACGAACGCATTTCCTGCATTGAAGCATTTCACCACGCTGCATCCGCACTCTTCACGCTTCCTCCACTCTGCCCAGCCAGCAGAGAAGCCACGCCTCCAGACGGCAGCGTTACACCCTCTGCGCTGAGCAGATAGCTGAGCGGACGCTCTCGAGGATCGCCACAATGAGTCCGCAGCAGATCAGTAACCACACCGCGTACCTGCTCCCTCTGAAGGACGATGGCTCTCCGGACCTGCCAGGCTCTCCGCCCTACATCTACCTCGCCCCACCTACGAAACCAGCTTACTGCGTGCGCTTCCAGATTGAAGGCACGAGCTCGATATGTCGGGAAGGCAGTCTCTGGGTGAACATTCCGCCCAAGGGAGAGAGCTTCGATCGCAAGAAGTTCCACGAGTACAAGTGAGATCGAGCAATTCGGACGATCATCTAGAAGAACGATATTGACCTTCTCCAGACTCAATCCAAGCTTCAGCAAGTCGATCAACATCGATATTCCAATCTACTGCGCAGGTGCTTTCGAATTCTACTGCACCTACACGCCTCTCCCGCCTTTCACCACTGCCGATGTTGAGACTCCCCAGCCGACTCGCACGGAGACCTACTACATCGATGTCTCGCCTTCATTGCACGCCGATAATGCTCCCCTCCCACTCGATGCCATCTCGATCATCTCTGTGCTGTCCAAGTTCATGGGCTCGTACCCGACCGACTTCTACAGCCATTTGCGTGGCATCAGCGAAAGAGGTTACAATATGGTCCATTTCACGCCTCTCATGGAGCGTGGAGACAGCAATTCGCCATACTCGATCTATGATCAGCACAGATTTGATCCTCACATCTTCACGAATGGCGAAAAGGATATCGTGGATCTTGTCTCGAACATGGAACACCAGTACGGCCTTCTTAGTCTGACGGACGTGGTCTGGAATCATACCGCAAACAACAGCAAGTGGCTTGAGGAGCACCCGGAGTCGGGCTATAATATCAATACAGCGCCGCATCTGCGACCTGCCTACGAGCTCGACAGTGCTCTTTTACAATACTCCTCTCGACTCAAGTCCCTCGGTCTGCCAACCCATCTCACTGGAACAGATGATCTCCTCAAGATCATGGACGGCATCAAGATTCATGTCATTGGCGCCATTAAGCTCTGGGAGTTCTACGTCTGCGACGCCGACAAGAATACCACTCAAATCGTGTCTGCGTGGACCGAGAACGATGTCGACTGGAATGTCGACGTGCCTGAGAACATCGCGGATTGGTCATTGAAGGACAAGGCCAACTGGCTCCGCGAGAAGTGTTGTCCCGGCACAGATCGTATGGGCGAGCGTTTCCGCAGGAATGTCATTCCACAGCGAGGTGCTGCCCTTCTCACCAAGCTCTTCGGCAAGTACAACATTCACGGTAATGGTGCCGGCGATGAGCGGACAGCTTACGGCACGATCCACAAGTTCCTGAACGAACTCAACCTCGACTGGTACAAGGAGTACGATGCCGATGTTGCAGCCCTCATGGAGCAGATCTTCAACCGCACCAAGTATATCAGACTTGATGACAACGGACCAAAGATTGGCGACATCACACTTGAGAATCCTCTCATTGAGTCCTACTTCACTCGTCTACCATACAACGACACCACTGCCAAGCACGATCCAGACTCACTTGCTCTGGCCAACAATGGCTGGGTCTGGGCTGCCGATGTGATGCGTGACAACGCAGGACCGAAGTCCAAGGTCTATCTCCGACGTGAGCTCATTGTCTGGGGTGATTGCGTCAAGCTGCGATACGGCTCTGGCCCACAGGACAGTCCTTTCTTGTGGAAATTCATGACCGAGTACACTCAGCTCATGGCCAAGTACTTCCATGGCTTTCGCATCGACAACTGCCACTCGACGCCTCTTCATGTTGCCTCACACATGCTGGACGCTGCTCGTCACGTCCGATCAAACCTCGTTATTGCCGCAGAGTTGT
Organism: Pseudocercospora pini-densiflorae CBS 125139; assembly: GCA_000504365.2. Lineage (NCBI taxonomy): Eukaryota > Fungi > Ascomycota > Dothideomycetes > Mycosphaerellales > Mycosphaerellaceae > Pseudocercospora > Pseudocercospora pini-densiflorae. Next base: position 13,499 of record AWYD02000959.1, read on the forward strand.
TCAGTGGTGATGAGAAGATGGACTTCCTCTACTGTCAAAAGCTTGGCATCAGTTTCCTCATTCGAGAAGCAATGCAAGTCTGGTCGACCGCCGAGATGTCCCGACTTGTGCACATCAACTGCGGAAGACCTATTGGATCCTTCGAAGTTGATGACATCTCTAGCACGGACAAGCCATCATCGTCCAACGGCAGCCTGACTAATGGAAGCACACCGCATGGACGTGAGATCATCCACAAGATCGTGCCCTCCAAGATTCACGCTCTGCTCATGGACTGCACCCACGACAATGAGACTCCTGTCCAGCGTCGTGATGGCCGCGATACTCTACCAAACTCGGCGCTGGTTGCAATGTGCGCTTCTGCTTCTGGATCTGTCTTCGGTATGGATGAGCTGTACCCACAACTCATCGAACTTGTCCACGAGAAGCGTCAATACACCTCTCCCTACAGCAACCTACAAGAAGGTCAGGCCATGAAGATCGGACCGAGCGAGGGTACTGGCGGTGTCAAGCGCCTGATGAACCAGCTCCACACCATCATGGGCAAAGACAAGTACGACGAGTGCTTCGTGCATCACGACGGCGAATACATAACAGTGCACCGTGTGCATCCGAAATCGCGGAAAGGCTACTATCTCATCGCCCACACTGCCTTCCCAGGCTACGGCAATGACAAGGCTGGTTTCCCATCGCAGTGGCTTACTGGGACCAAGGCGAAACTTTTGGGAGCTTGGAACCTTGAGTGCGACCAGAGCTGGGAAGCAAAACAGGCCGCCATCAACGACAAGGTCCTGCGCGGTATTCCCAGCAAGACCAAAGATCTTCGAGGTGTGACTGTTGAGCATTGCGGTGGTGATACTGTCATTACTGTGCCCGACCACTTCCCACCGGGCTCTATCGCTGTCTTTGAGACCTGGATTCCTGGTGCTGAGCATAGCGAAGGTCTTGACAAGTACCTCACTTCTGGCGCACGCCAAGCGTTCGAGAACTGCAGCCTGAACGACATCAATGCGATCATGTACCGTGCCGACTCCGAGGAGCGTACTATGTCTGGCGGAGCTGACGGCGTGTACTCGATCCCAGGCATAGGCAGCCTGGTCTACTGTGGTCTGCAAGGCTGGTGGTCAGTCTTGCGCGATGTCGTCAACCACAACGATCTTGGCCACCCTATCTGCAATCACCTCCGCGAAGGCCAATGGGCGCTCGACTACATTGTCAACCGACTTGACAAGCTCGCTCAACGCAAAGATGGAATCTACAGAGGCGTTACTCCCGTCGCTGAGTGGCTTCGGTCACGCTTTGATGCCATCCGCAATGTGCCAAGCTTCCTCCTGCCACGCTGCTTTGCTCTGGTTGTCCGCACAGCAAAGAAGGCTGCAAATGAGCGTGCGATTGAGCAAATGCATCCAATTGTACAGCACGGTCAGCGGTTCCTCAAATCCTTGGCAATGGTCTCCTGCCAGGTTCAAGGCTACATGGACAATGCCAAGCTTTGGCCAGACAAGCTGGACCCGTCTCTCGCTGCTGGCTTACCGCATTTCGCTCAGGATTGGGCACGCTGCTGGGGTCGCGACACCATGATTGCCATGCGAGGTCTTCTCACGTGTACTAGCCGTTACGAAGAAGCCAAGGAGCATCTTTTCTGCTTTGGCAGTTTGGTCAAGCACGGCATGATTCCCAACCTTCTCAACTCCGGCACTCTTCCTCGATACAACAGCAGAGATTCCGTCTGGTTCTTCCTGCAGAACATTCAAGACTATGTCGCCATGGCTCCGGAAGGTGTCGACTTCCTCCAAGAGCCCGTGCGACGTCGCTTCTTGCCGTACGATGATACCTGGTTCCCATGGGACGACTCACGCGCCTACTCGCAGTCCAGCACCACTGAGGAGATCATCCAAGAAATCCTTCAGCGTCACGCTAGCGGCCTGCACTTCCGTGAGTACAACGCTGGCCCAGACCTTGACAGTCAGATGAAGTCCGAAGGCTTCAACATTGACATCGATGTTGACTGGAAGAACGGCATCATCTATGGCGGCAACGAGTGGAACTGCGGAACCTGGATGGACAAGATGGGCGACTCCGTCAAAGCTGGCAACAAAGGTCATCCAGGCACTTCCCGTGATGGGGCACCAGTGGAGATAACCGGTCTGCTGTACAGCGCCTTACACTGGGTTGACGGTTTGCACAGAGCTGGCAAGTTCAAGTTCGATGGTGTCAAGACATCCGAAGGCAAGCACATCACCTATGGTCAGTGGGCTTCGTTGATCAAGAAGAGCTTCGAGCACCACTACTACGTTCCTGCAGACGACAGCCAGTGGCATCAATACGATGTCAACCCAGCTATCGTCAATCGCCGCGGCATCTACAAGGACATCCACCGCTGTAGCAAGGAGTACCGAGACTACCAGCTGCGACCCAACTTCCCGATCGCGATGACTGTCGCTCCCGATCTCTTCGATCCAAAGCACGCTCTCGGTGCGCTCGAGCTGGCTGACAAGTACCTCCGCGGTCCAATCGGCATGGCTACGCTCGATCCTGGCGATCAAGAGTACCATCCCGACTACATCAACTCTGATGATTCGGACAATTATCAGACAGCCCATGGTCGCAACTACCATCAAGGTCCGGAGTGGTGTTGGCCTACTGGGTTCTTCCTCCGTGCCTTGTTGCACTTTGACCTGAAGCGCCGCAAGACCAAGGAGGAGCGCGTCGAGGCCTTCCAGCAAGTGACGCAGCGCCTCAAGGGTTGCAAGGAACAGATTCAGAACAGCCCGTGGAGAGGTCTCACTGAGCTTACCAATCGCAATGGATCTTTCTGCGGTGACTCGGTACGTTGAAACACTTCTGACCAGAAGGTGGACTTACAATGCTAACATGAATGATAGTGCCCAACCCAAGCCTGGTCCGCTGGATGCATAATAGACCTCTACGACGACGCCAGCAAGCTTGGCGGCACCGACTTGCAATAAAGAAATGGATACACAGGACGATAATTCGACACGACCGAAACGACATCACGACGATAAGGTGGAAGAACCATTCATGGCAAAAGTTTGCACTTGCTTGCAGGTCGCAGTCCTGTTCCCTGTTTTCTGGTAGTACGAATGGCGGAAGAAGAGGACAAAGAAGAAACAAGGCGAGGGATATCGCAGAATGAGGAGTGAAGATACATTGCATGAGAGTGGGGACTGTGCTGTCCTGCCTAGGACTACCTGTGGTGATGAGTGATACCTAATGGCCAGATGACCTACACTGATAGACTTTTATTTTCCATCGCGGTCCATGAAGCTACTTGATCTTAAGTCTGATGTTCATTGGTAAGCAAAACTTTTATTGGTGCAGCGGTCTCGCAGAATGCTCGTGTCTAAGCGCATACAGTCTCAATCAGAACGCCCAAATGTACTCATAGATCAGAGTATAATCTTTGAAAGTGCAGTGTTCTCTGGAACCGACCCTATCGCAACCGCACCGGTCTCCCACCACGAGCTCCAAATCCTACCCAAATTCCGAAATCAAGCTCAGCGCTTAGAAGCAAAACAGAAATAACGCTCAAACGTCGCTCGGCCTCTGTGCCTGTACTATTTCGTGTATGAAAGCAATGCCTCTCCCTAGAGTGCGCCTGTTTCAATGGCGCTGGTTTTCAATTCGGACGCCCAGGTCGTATGCAGAAGTCGGAGTTTAAGCTGTTTCAAAGTCTGTCCAAACGCCGTTCTCTCTTTCCCACAAGGCCTCACTCCATAGCCTGCAGCGACACCTTCAAAGCCTTCCGAATGAGCTTATTACGATCATTCGCCTGTCGAATCTGCAAAGCGCTGGCACCCTTATCCCACGAGATGAACTCCACCAGCTCAAGCACACCGCTGCTCTCGAGCGACTCCTTCGGCTGGCACTTGCGAAGAGCACGAAGCATAGGAACCAGCTCCGCGACGATCTGATCCTGCTTCCACTGGAGCTTCCGAACATACATTTTCTTCAGCGCCATGGGTTCTCCAGCCTTTCGAGCTGCCTTCGCAGCTTCCTTGAAACGCTTCGTGATCTTCTTGATGCTGTCGTGGTCGGCTAGCTCGATCAACTTGATATTGCGCATGTATGGCAAGGTGCTGCGAGGAAGAAGCTCTTTGGTGTTTGGGCATTGAGTCGGCCCGAAGAAGAAGTCCATGTAGTTTACCGGTGCCTTACCGATCCAGAAGACTAGGGTGTTAGAGCCGTAGAATACTTTGGCTGCTTCGACGGAGATCGCCTTGTTGGTGAGAAGAAGTTGGACTGGGAAGCCGCGCATGCGTGGGCCAAGAGATCTGATGGAGGCGTGGTTTCGAATGCCACCTGCTGCTGAGTAGAGGTTGCATTTGTTGGATTTTGTTGGGTGGTAGACCGCGAGGATTGGGTCTGAGTCGACCAGGGCGAGGTGGTAGATCTTGTTGCGGATTTCTGGAGGGAGATCTTCGAACGAGGCACCGGTGTTCTGCTCGCCGTGTTCGAAGTCGTCGTCTGATTCGGAGTCGAGAGATGAAAGTTCAGAATCGCCATCGTATGCTGACTGCGTGGGTCTCTCAGTCGAATATTCAGAGCCGACGGTGTCTGAGATACAGACACATTTGTCCCAGCTTCGCTTTCCGAACTCAATGCCTCCCTCAATACTGACAGTATCTTCCCCGCTGCTGACAGTACCTTCGGTACTGCTCAGGGCCTCAGTGAGCTCCGACTCTGGATCTTCCTCGTCCTCCGGTTCTGCGTCTACAATACGAGCTCGCGGCTGCACGTCGGTCTTCCTGGATGCCGTTGGCTGATCGGTCAGTACTTGGAGTTGAAGTTATTGGGTCTAAGCGCTTACCAGACGAACTGGGCGGACATCGTAGTCCAAGTCCCTGTACTCGAGCTTGATCTTCGAATACATGACTGTATGTAAGCCTGTTGTATGGAGGACTTCAGAGATGTTGCAGGATATCTGGTCTTGTATCTGGAGATAGGTGAAATCGGAGGCCAAGTTGCAAGCCTACTTGGTTCGTGCGCAGCGAATTCAAGGTTCAAGGGTCTCAAAGCCAGTGCGCTTGCATGTGACGGCGCAGCTGACTCTTCAGGTGAAGGAGCGCGTTCCGCGATGGCTGTTCAGCGCGTATAACAGCTACCAAGATACTCCGTGCGCATCTGATGGACTCGCGATTGGCGGCACAGTCTGATATGTCGAATGTAGTGTCGCTGTATGATCTGGATGGTTGTGAGAGGCCTGAAGAGGGTGTATGGCCGACGGTCTGACCTTGCTGTCGATGTCGGATGGTTGGTGTAGAAGAATAGGTGTGGAGCAGAAGAAAGGCTCCTTTTTGTGCGCTCGCTGGACTCACTTACAAGCACGTGCTCGCCTTCATGTGATATCACATGCAGGCTGCTCGAAGACCTGCTCACTTTCTCGCTCAGTTACAGAACGCACTTGATGCCACATCATCATCTGACCGGTATTCAGGTGGTATCTCAGCATGGATAAATCTAAAGTATAGCTCAAGCAGAGCCTGGCATGTCGCAGACCTTGGCCTTGTCCTGGGTATCTAAAGCAGAGCGTGTGTTGACAGGGAGACACGCGGCCTCCTCGTCTCAAGTCGGAGTTCTGGATATGTGCTGATCAACAGGGAACTCGGATAAAGAACATCAGTTCTTGGAGTAAGTATTCGATACTCTGAGTGTGAGTCCGTGCTATAGCTAGGCCAAAGCCTAACTTTCAATCATTCTTCTTCGTGACAACGATATTCAGCGACAGCGAGGTCCTGATGTATACAAATCTGAAGGACGGTCAGTGTGATTTCTGAGCCTGTGGATTATGCAACAGCTCGACTCCCTTTCCTGACTAGAAATGGACTTCATTCTGATGATGATCATTCTCGTTTGTCATCGTGTTGGACAACTTGCTCAGGTAACAAAGTCCTCCATTTCTTCAGCAGGAGGCCTTCATTCGAGAGCGACTACTCAAGGATGAAGACTCGGAAAGCATGACAGTAGCATGATGCCATGGTCGCGAAAGCGACGCGTGACCGAACGTGCTTCTCTCAAAGTAGGTTGTACTCAATACCATCGTTTGACATGTAATTGTGCTGTGCTCGTGTTCAATTATTGAAACAGATGACAAAAAGGGGCAATCGCTCATTGTGGTATCGGAATGGACCAGAAATGCAATAACTCTCCACGGGACCTGATCAAGGTAGTACCGAGTATGCACCCATCCTTCCAGCCCCTGATGACCTGTCACACGTGTATTGGGCCGCGTGAAAGACAAAAATTTCCGACGAATTTGAGTGCAACTGCAGCTCTACGTTCGACTTCCTCGTGGTCAACCTGCAAATTCGTGTCGTGTTAGCCAGGACAACTGTCGTTGGAAGCAAGCTTGTTGGCCATCAGTGCTAAATTGCAGAGTAGCACTGTAAGAATACCCGCACGTCGACAGCTTCCGTCAGTCCTATCACCCTCATCCGTTCAGCTCAGTATTGATAGCATTTTGAGCATCTGCTGTGGCCGCATTGATAGCATCGTCCAGGAGCCAGTGTGGTATTTATAGTAGCGCGACAATTCGAACACACCCACCAGCCTCGTTGGCTGGATTGAGGAATGTCCGTCTTAGCGTCGGAAGATGAGGAGTTTCTGGTATCTGAAGGCTTCTCAGATCTCTTTGCTGCTGACTTGCTCTGATCCTGACCAAGCTGTTGCATGGAAGCTGGCCTGTTTCTCAGCACGTTTTGCCGTCCATCATAGTGGAAGATTGCATTCTCGCTTTGTTGGCGTATTGACGGAGCCATGTCGAAAGTTTTCGTTTGCGTGGTATTTTTGGTTATGAGAGACAACGATATTGAGTCTTCGTGAGGTTTTGGGCATGTAGATGGAAATGGGCTGGCCCTCGTTCTTATAGATGCCCTTGCTTCGCAGTCGGCGCCTCACTTCACCTAGCACTGAAGGCAGGTGCTTGGACACACATCGTATCGCATGTGGCTTCGTTGGCAGTGTTCTTCAAGTACTGTTTCGTCATCAAACAGTTCCGCGCATACCTAGGTATGTAGCATGTGAGCGCCCGCGTGAGTATGGCTTGTCCTTGTGCGGGCGAAAGCGAGGCAATTTTGCCGCTCTCCTGCGGAATCATCTCAACAATCATACCCATCTCCATCTCGGTCGACCAGTTTGTCTCGTCGATGATGAATCCGGAATGCCAATTTCTTACAAAAAAGTCCGAGGTAGCTGCAGCTAGACCGAACAACGTGGCAATCCTTTGCAGTCGCTAGAGAATAGTCAGCACGGCTCGGGTCATGCAACAAACGATGCAGACACCCACGGCCAAACAGTTAGCCAGCGGCCATAGCACTATCAGCCAGCAGCCTTCCAGATCTCTTAGCCACATTGAGGGTGGCTGCGCCAAGTAGACATTGCAGAAGCCTCATGCCCTGATCTGTACATCGACCAGCGTGGCCTGGACACAAATCTCGAGTAGTTCACCTTGAACATCTTCAACATCTTCAATATCTCCTTTGTTGCCTCGAGCATTGAGGTCGTACTCGGAAGTATTGTCGGAGTGTCCGTGTGTGGCGACGATACTATCAGCCTCAGAGTGGCGTAGTGAGGCGGCAATCCGTGGCATCTCTAAATGCCTAGGCAGCCGGATCAGATCGCTGGTGGTATTCGACGGTCGACTATATGTGAGTCGGCAAGTTGACTCTACACTACATTGAATGTATAAGTATGGTAAAGTATGGCGCGATGGTCTCAGAATACTTACCATTGTATCCTGCATGGATCGACATTGGGTTCTTCCGCGATCTTACATCGAGGACAACATAGTCCCAGCTCTGGATCGAGAGAGAACACCATCGCCTGATCCCATCTTGCACCTGGTCGAAATGCTGTCTTAAAAGGCTGATCGATAGCGACATCCGACCATTTGCCAGCTATAGAGCCGTCCTGAAGCTTGTAGTTCCGCTTGATGACAGCACATTCGCCTGGCTTGCCCTGGAACCGGTTGCATAGTGCGTGATATAAGTGCTCTTTGACTAGTGCAAAAGGCACGCGTCGCAAAGCCGCGACTAGTTTCGTTGTAGAATCTCGCTGAGACTGTGAATGGAAAGGGGCCATGCTCTTCTGAAACTGTTCGACTGACTGCTCAATATGTAGAGCAACATTTTGAAGCTTGGTCCGCGTCCTAGCATCCATCAGATCCAACTCTGCATGCAGCTCGACAGCGGCTTTGACATGTTCAAGTCGTGTGACTATGGTTTCGTATTGAACACGAGCGCCGAAGCTGTCCTGTACAGCTCTCACAATGGTGAAAGCGAGGTTCAGAGTGGCGATGAAATCTCCAACGGAATAGCCCAAAGCCGGAATCATTTCGAGCAGAGGGAAAGACTGTTTGAGAGATTGAGTAATGGCTGCAGCAGTCTGGCGCAAGTTATGAGCCAGAGCCATCGCACAGATTGTGCGTCTAGCTTGTCCGCGATGAGGTCCAAAGTACCATAATGCGCTGTTCTTTTGATGATGTTGTAGCTTTGTGAAAGTCCCATGCAATGCGAGAATGGCAGTAATGAATCGCCCAGTAAAGCAGTTGCACGGCATGACAGCTCGACGCCTTCGAATTTCATAGGCCTGCTTTCGTTCTTAACTTGATGGCTGTGAACCCATCAGAAAGCAGTGAGCATTGTATACGTACAGAGCGATTGTGCCATACTCTACCAGAACCCTTAACGCGGTCTGCAAATAGAAGTCTAGAGCATTTAGAGCGCCTTGCCCGTCAAAGCAGCGAAGCTCTGACCTCTACGTTCAGCACGCGACTTCGAGTAGGCGACCGGTCCATGTTACTAGTCAGCAGGGCAACATATGGTGTTCAAGGCGCTGTCCAGTGTGTTACAAGTGACGATGTGGAGGAAGAATGACCAATACATTCTTGTAGATGATCCAGATCCTGAGTGGAAATGGAAACAGCAATGACGAGCGAACACGACCGTAGCCAGATGCCCAGCTTGACTGATACTCGAGCATTGGCCATCTTTGCTTCTTCGTCAAAAAGGCCGGGATGGCAGAGTATGCGAAAGCAAGGCTGAAGTGAATATCCGGATCATCACCGGACTCCGTTGCCGTAGACCAAGCTGTGGCACACTGTCAACACTCGTGACATTAGTACTTGACTTATTACCTGTAGAGCCATTCAAAGGTCATTGAACAGAGCTGCGTAGACACCTGTCAGGTTGTTGATGCATCGCGGTGGTAATAACTACCGTTCGTGTCAGTAGAAATGAAGGTCATCGAATGAAGGAGTCAAGGAGGGGACAGCCGAGGGAGGTTGGGAAATTTGCCAAGACGTCACTGGTCGGCAGTTGCCGCCGAACAGCGGGCGCAAGATTTTACCATCTCCTTCGCAACGGCAAACACGGTGGAATCCACGACTGCTTTGTCCACGCGAGCCACGACGACATACACGACTTTGGAATTGGCCAGTAACGAAGGAATAGACGCGTCACCCAGCCGTCGACATGCCTAGGGGACGCGACGAGTGCTGGTTGGAGGTCAACCGCAACCTCGACGAGGATTCTGGCAAACGCCACCCGCGTGTCACCTGCAAACATTGCATGACAGAATGGACCTCCAACGAGAAGGCCAGAGTTATTGAGCATCTTCAACGATGCACAGAACTGCCAGAACAGCTATGGCGGACATATCAACCACACCGACTCGATCCTACGCTGCCGTCTGCCGCCGAGCTCCAGCAGCAACAGCGAGCCCGTACGCGAGGTATTGGATCAATGTCCTCTAATGAGCAAGACATCGCTACCAGCGCTTGTGCTCAGTGGATTCACTCTTCTGGACTCAACCCGAACATTACCGAGCATCCTGCTTTCCGAGCGTTCATTCGCACCCTTCGTCCAGCTTTCAAAGTGCCCAGCAGACACCAACTCACTCATGCTCTGGTGGATGCTCCGTTGATGTTCATTGCCTACTTGGCTGACCCACAAGAACGCCACCGCCGTCCTGCCATTCTCGACAGTAACGAGGAGACTCAGTCGCGATCTCTTCAAGCCTTCCTTCTCAAGTATTGCAACAACCATGCCTTAAAGGCTTCATCACTGCTTGGCATGCTGTCCTTGCTCAGGGTCAAGCAAGGTCCGTTCGCCAATAATATGATCTGGATGGCCAGCGAGCAGATGACTCCAATCCAGTGGTGGCAGAACTTCTGGGCCGAAGAGCAGCCTGACTTGGCCGAACTCTGCATGATCGCTCTCGCCATAGCGCCTCCTGGTGACACCATTGAGCGAAATTGGTCACCTCACAGCTTCGTACATATCCTCAAGCGTAACAATTTGAGTCCAGATGTTGTCAACCGCCTTGTGACCACTTTCTGGAACTTGAGAATCCAGCATGGATGGGTAGATGACTCGGTAAGTGAAGTACTTACGGCTAGTGCTGAGCACTCTCGTTGCTAAAGCTCATTGCCTGTGTCATAACGACTCATGGTCGATGTATCTTACTGACTCTTCCCAGATCAACGGTACCACCGCGGACGCCCCTCACGAACCAGACGCAGAGTTCACTCCCGACCATATGGAAGGATTCATGCCCTCCGCAAATGTCAGTATGCTCCAAGGCTGATACAGAGCCGAGCACTAGTCCAGTATTCGGACTGCTGAACACCTGCCACGCTCAAATCTTGGACTGCGACCTTTGCATGTTCCCTTGGAATCCCAAATATCCCCCAGGATGCAACATCGACATATTTCCTCGGAATGGCATTACATAAATGCATGCTTGGACGCCAGTATCATCAGCGGCACCCACGATTACGTGGTATTGCATCGGGTCGACCTGCGGCGTGCTCGTAGAGAAACATCATCTCCATCCTTACTCAGGCTGTATATGTTGTGCAAAGTTTGGCAAGAGGAGTAGGTAGTCGGTGGGAGTAATGTCGGCTTTTATCGTTCCCCGCTTCGAGCTGCGGCGAGGGAGCGAGGGCTTCGGCGGGATTGGCACGGCCAGGGCAAGCGCATCACAAATATCACTGCATTCGCACGATGCAATGACTGAGAGTGAACGGAAGCGTTGGTGCAATACATATCTCAAGGGACTAAGATTGATACAGAATGTTCAGCCTTGTTACAACCATCTTTTGCCTCCTCATCTCGTCCTTATCAACAACCAATGCCGTCAATAACAATACCAGCCATGGCGGCAAAGCAATCATCATTGATACAGATATCATGGGCGACGTCGACGATATTGGAGCATTAGCTGTAGCCAATGTGTTCCACAACTGCGGAATGGCTGACTTGAAAGCCGTGATGATCAACACAAATTCGTCCTTTGGCTCGCTTGCCACTTCTGTACATCGTTGCTCACAAGCACTTCACTTCACATATCTGACAATTTTACTAGGCAATAAATACCTACTTCGGCAACGGCGATATACCCATTGCAGCAGTCCGCCCTCTTACAAATGACTCTTACTTCGACGCCTTCGCCTACACCACCAGCGAATATGCTTCAAAAGTCGCGAAGCATTTCCCAAGACAGTTGAGCGCAGCAGAAGATACACATGAGCCTCTCGACCTATATCAAAAGATTCTATCATCAGCAGCAAGTCATCCAACTCCAGTCAACTCACCCTCTCAAAAGCTAACATTCCACCAGTCTTCCAACTCAATCACAATCATCTCAATCGGCTTCCTCAATAACCTCGCCACTCTCCTCAAATCACCGAACGGTGCTTCCCTGATCACAGACAAAGTCGCAGAACTGGTGATCATGGGAGGAGCGTATCCGGGTCCAGGTTGGGAATTCAATTTCGGATACCAAGACCCTGCTTCAACAGCATATATACTCGAAAACTGGCCAAAGACTATACCGATCACATATTCGGGTTTTGATCTGGGTGCTAATATATATTCTGGGTCGAGGTTGAAGGAACATGCTCCGGCTGATAGTCCGGTGCTGGTATGTTCTACTGTCCACGGAAGTGATGATTTGGTATTTGCTGATGCGTTCGTAGGCTGCATATGAGTGGTATGTCGGCCGCTGCAGCACGACTCGAGAATCATGGGATCCTGTGACCACGTTGTATGGAATTCTTGGGCTCGATGGCTTTTCAGCATTGGGACTGCAGGCGCCATTCGCATATGCAATCGAAGACGGGTACAACTCCATCGTCGAAGCCAATGGTACCAACGCATGGGTCAACGACGCATCGGTCAAGAATCAGAGGCAGTTGAAATTGGCCGATGGAGTAAGCAATTCGAGTGTAGCATGGATGCTGGATCAATTCTATGTCCATGATCCAATCGACAAGAGCTGTTTTAATTGAAGTAATATCAGCTTTGCTCAGTCTATATACGAACACTACACACCATTACATATTAAGCCAATCATCTCACAAGACTCGTCCAGCAGTGGAAGCCTGACTGCGATCCTTAGTCTGCACTTTCTTCAGACCTTTGCCAAGCTGAATCTGCTCAAGCAAGCCACTACGATCGGGAAGACCGGCTGGCGGGCCTGAGCTCGCAGGCATTGGTGGTGGTGGAGGCCCGGGAGGCGGCGGAGGAGCACCAGAATCTGGCATGGGCGGAGGTGGCGGAGGAGCACCAAGAGGTGCGTCAAAAGAGCCGGGCATAGGTGGAGGTGGCGGCGGTGCGCTTGGGGTGCTGCTTGTAGGCGGAGGACTGGCAATACGGCCTGCGTTGGCGGGCGAGCCCGGTCCTGAGACTGGACTGTCCATGGCAGATAGAGGTCGCGGAGGAGCCATGGTGCCGAACAGAATTGATGCAAGTTGCTTCGCGCTTCCACCTTGCGGCTTATCATCGTCGTCGCTTTCATCATCGCTTGACTCGAGCACAGACCAATCATCCTCGTCAGCTGGCTTAGATCTTGTCCTGCTTGGGGCAGCAGTAGGTTCAGGAAGTGCTTGCTGTTTGGCAAGATCTTGCTGGGTGAGGCGGTGGAATGGATTAGTGTCCTTCTTCTCAGAAGCTTCCGGCGATGTGACATTGGATGTGGAGGCCGCCGACTGGTTCATGCTCTTAAAGAACGGATTCTTCGATTCAGATGGCGGGCTGGACACGGCAGGTGGACTTGTGACGGTCTCAGGCATCGGTGGCGGAGGAGGCGGTGGCGCTGATGTCTCTGGGAGCGGAGGAGCCGGCGGCGGCTCGTTAATCTTTGGCAGTTCCATGCTCTGTGTTGGCGTGCTTTCGGCGGGCGTGTTGCGTTCGACCTCATCATCGCTAGAGTCGTCATCGTCCATGCTCTCAAGCTGGAGGCGAAGTTGCCTCTCGCGTTCTTTGGCAGCCTCGATCTCAGCTCTTTGGGCTGCAAGACGGGATTCTTTCTCGGCATTTTCGCGCTTCGCTGCCTCTCTCGCCTTTTTCTCTTCGGCTTTCTTGGCTTTTCCGGCTTTGACTTGTTCTTCAAGAGCGCGCAAAGAGGCTTCAGCTTCTTGTCGCTGCTGTTGAAGCTCACGTTCTTGGCGTGCTTCTTCGTCCCTGTCACATCGTTAGCGTAAAGTCTCTCCATACATGCTATGTACACATACTCCATTTGCTCCGTCTCCTTCGCCAGGGCAGCTTCCTGCTCTCGCAAAGCTTGCTCCTTGATCTGAGTCTCGGCAGCCTTGACCTCAGCCTTGTGCTGCGTATCGCTTTGAAGGCTTTCACTCCTATTTTTGCGCGGTGCTGGAGGTGGAGGCTTTGGTTTGCCGGCGGCAGCAGCTGGCGAAGGCGGCGCAATCGATTCTCCGTCGATTCTTGCTCTTCTTTCCTGCTCGCGTCTTGCATCCTCTTCCTCGGCTTGTCGCAATTTGTTCTCTCGCTCTTTTCGTTCTCGCTCAGCTCGCTGTGCGGCAGTCTCACCACCACTCTTAGATGGCGCTTTAATTCCGAGTGCAGCCAGACGCTCAGCCATGCGCTGCTCCGCTTGCTGCTTGATGAATGCGGCTCGTTCCTCTGCAGTGCGGTAGCTTGAGTATGAGGAGCCAGTGGTTGCTGGAGATGAAGCCGCTGGCGCTCTGCTGGATGCTGGACTTCCGGTGCCAGTGACGGGTGTGCTGGTTCGGCTTGAATCGTCCTCAACGGGAGCCTTTGCACGAGGCTGGGGCCTTTCTTCGTTGCGCACACGAGCTGCACGCGAGCTGCGTTGCAAATCAAAAATAAAGTCCTTGACCTCATCCTCAACACCGAGCCCGTCTTCCCATCTCCGCCTCTCGTGCTCGTCAGAGGCACTTTCGGCTCCTTCCTTAAGACTCGACTCCAGACCTTTGCTGTACTCTGTCACGCTTTCTTCCACGTCGCGGACCATCTTCTCATTGTCCTCGCGCTCGCGTGTCACGCGCTTGCTCTCCTCCTCAAGGCGCTGAGCTGCAGCAGTACCATCGTCGCCAATGTCTATCTTCTTGCCTGTAAGAGCTGCAGAACGTTGCTGCATCATCGCCTTAGCTCTTGCCTTGAGACGATCGCTTTCGGTCACGGCGCCTCCTGGACCAGTACCAACGATGGCTTGCGCAGATGAAGGGTTCGCTTTGGCGTCCTTTAGCCTGAAGAGTTCCAGCTGAGCATCTGCGATTGCGCGCTCGCAGCGTCTTACGTGGCTGGCGAGCTCGGGCAGTCGATCTTGCATAGACCGTAGCTGTCTTTGGAGTGATCGCCTCTCGGCGTCTGAATCGCCAGTCTTGAACGCGCTGTTCGGATGGCCATCAATGTCCTCTTGTATCCGCCTGATTCGTCTGAACAGCTCCTCTGCCTCTTTCCTGTCCTTGCGATCCAAAGCATCCTCTTGGTCTGCCTTGCCCTCATCCTCGAAATCCATGGCATCTAGTAAGACCTGCTTCTCACGAATGATCTTCTTCAGCTGGTCGATGCTCATATCGTCGGCGGTATTAACGCTGCTCGTGTCACTGAGTGCTGGCGAACCAGATCTAGCATGATCACCAACTCGGCGTCTGGCAGACGAGCGGTATCCGACATCGTCATCGTTGTTCTTGAATACTGTTGCATCTTTTCGCGAGCCTGGTGCGCCGTTCGCTTTGAACGAGTGGCCCTTCAAGTAGCTCACGCCGGTCCTTTGAGGCTGCAAGAAAGCACCTGACGACTTGCGCTCGTCAGCCTCGCCTCTCAGAAGCCCTTTCATAGCATCTATGCTGTTGTTAATGTTGCGCGTTGACGGTGGGATGAGCTCAGGCGGGAGCTGGTTCGGGATCGGATAGCCATTCAGCTTTCGATAGATCAAGTGCATCGCGACAGCGAATTCGTCCAAGTTCAGGCGGCCCTTGTTATGAGGATCGGAAAGTGTCCAGATGCGTTCTAAATCTGGCTTCTCCAACCCCGACTGACCAAAGATCTCAAGAGCCTGGTTACCCGTAATGTAACCCTTGCCGAAACCGTCCCAAGCCTTGAACATGTCGTCGTAGATCTTCTTCTCATCCTTTGTGACAGCCCAAGGCACGGTCGCGTTTCCGCGAAGACCTTGTGTGGTAAATCCAGATTCTCTGCCAGGCTGTGGCATCATCTGCTGCTGCATGGCTTGGAGATTTGGAAGCCCAGAAGCAGGCGCATTCACCAGACCCCACTGACCAGGTCGACCGGTAGGCTGGGCATTGAGAGGAGCTGCCATCGGGTATCCGGTCTGCTGCGGCGAAAGTCCTGAGCTTGGGCCAAATCCTGTAGGCATGGGTGGCATGGGCGGGCGAGGTCCAGTATATCCTTGGGCTTGTGGGAAGCCCGTGGTTTGAGGCTGAAGTCCCGTCTGCATTGGCTGTTGGAAACCGGTCTGTTGTGGCTGCTGAAACCCTGTTGCTTGAGGCACGAGTCCTTGGAAAGCTCCGGTAGGCTGCGCAGTGAGAGTGCTCAGGAGTTGAGTATTGCTCGGGTTCTGTGCTTGAGGCTGCTGGATCTTGGGAGGCTCGTTGAAGTTCGGCGCATTAGACGATGGTGCTGAAGCGGAGGAGCTGTCTTCGACTGCGAACGAGATGATATCTACCATGCTCGACACCTCATTGCGCACTTTCTCGGGCAGAGAAGACGGCAACGCTTTCCCGGTCAACTTCAGATTGCAGAGGTACATCGCCAAAGCAAACTCTGGGAAGAGCAGCTGCCCTGACTTTGTGGTATCCGAGAGTGTCCATATCTGCGCCAAGCTGTTGCCATCCAGCTTACTCCTCAACAGCAAGTCCTTTGCCTTCTCTCCGCTCAGCGCCTGCTCGCCGCTTGTCGCGCTCTTGAACAGCTGCTCAAACTTGGCCTGATCTGCTGCCGTGATGAAGCTCAAGCGAATGTTCGGGATCCTGCTGCCTCCAGACTTGGCGGGCGTTGACGGCGCAGGCTGTGGAGCTGACGAGCGGAACGAGTTGGCCATGTCGTTGCTGGTCATGCCGGTCGGTTGCGGCTGCATTGGTTGTTGGAAACCCGTTTGCTGCGGTTGCTGGAAACCCGTCGGCTGAGGCTGCTGGACATTAATTTGGGGTGCCTGCTGCTGCTGAGGTTGCTGGAAGCCAGTAGGCTGGGGCTGTTGGAAGCCTGGATATTGCTGTTGCTGCTGGCCATACTGCTGCTGAGGTTGTTGCTGGCCCGGAAAGCCCGTCGCTTGTGGTTGCAATCCTCCAGCGGGATATCCAGTATACTGCTGCTGCAATGGCGCCTGGCCGAATCCCGGCTGCTGCTGCGCGCCATATTGCGGTTGTTGCTGGAAACCCTGCTGCTGGCCGTACTGAGGTTGTTGGCGGGCGCTATTGGCGCCGCCAAGGTAGGAAGAAGAACCGGAAAACATTGCCGCGACGCCGGGCTATGCGAGATGATAATACATGGAGGTGTTGTGCAGGAAATAGATGCACTCAGAGGGAAGGAGCCATGAAGCTGGAGGTAGCGCGGATCCCTGCAAGCGCCTCGTGTCGCCAAGAAGTGACGTTGTGGCCGCAGTCGACCTTCAACTTCAGCTCCTGATTCTGTTCTTTCACTAGTATTACTGTACACTCTCCGCTGACAGCCGAGTGGCAGTATATGCAGCAGTATGCGATGGATCACGGCTGATGCGATCGACTCCATGTGCTCGTGCCTCGGTCGCACCGCATCCTGCCGCACGACATCGCTGCGGTTGGCAGCAAGGAGACTTCAATCATCTGTGCGTGTTGCGAGAGGACTCACGCGAAGAAGGCACCGCGACCTCCGACTTTCAGCAACATAGAACAAACAATTTCCAGACTGTCTCGAGAGCGCTGACTAACTAGGATACGCCTACATCTCAGTCTCAACTTCTTAGCCCTCACACGAACTCACGATATGGAGAATTTTCGTGACCACGCGAACGAGACGAAGCAGAACCAGACGACATGCAGACCTTATCGAGATTGCGACGCCGAGTTTCACTGTGCATGGTCAAGGTCAAGCCTAGGATCATGGCCTGCAAAGTCAGATTACTTTATGTAGCCGTCATGCTACTTGCGCCGCTCGAATCTCATGGCTGAACCACATATATCGGATACTTGTGCTGCCTGGCTGGCTTGTAGCATCGGCCGTTCTCAAAGAAACGTTGCGAACGTCAGTAGCCAGCGGGCTCGGAGGTATCTACTCAAGCCAGTAGCACGTGGTCCCAGTAATGCAAGACCCTGTCCTTGACCACAGTCACCAGGACGTAATTTTCGAGGCACCTAGAAAACAGGAGCTCCAAAGCCGAAGTAGAGTCTTGGGTGGCGTTGTTACTGCAGGCCAAGCAACATTGCCGAGCTCAATAACCAATATGATTCTGCAGAGGGTGATGTAGGGCTCTCGTCAGGTAAAGTTGGGACGGCATATGAGACAGTGAAGTATAGAGTCACAATAAGATCGTCATTCATAGGCAAGTCTCAGTTTGTGCAGAGAGGACCGACAACTACTTCCCACCGCCATGAAACTCCTTAACGTTTTGACCATCTCACTTGTTTCTTATCTACCAGAGAAATCTTTCGCGAAGGGACATCACGGAGGGATTTCACATCATCAGCTTTTCGCGCGCTCGCTGGTCGCGACAGAAGCGGACTGCGTTCCGGTAAGTAGTGACATTTCACAGCACTTTCACCAACCATGACGACGTGCTGACATGATCAAACAGTGCACCTCTGATGACTACTGTGGTACGGATGGTGGCTGCGCCGCCGAATATGGTCCATATGCAACTCCACATTGTACTCAAGGTTGCTGTTACTGCACAGTATGTCCATCGCCTTCTTCTTGAGACATAGCTGACAGGCCGCCAGTACGATTCAGATGACGCCTGCAAGTTAGAATGTGCTGTGAATGTTAATGGGGGACCTCTTGATCCTGGTCAGCAACTGGTCGACTCGTGTCAAATGAATGGTCAAGATTGTGCTTGCTGCTACTCGTGCAATGGCGTGGTGCCTTGTCCGGGAGACCCAGTCTGCCCGTGCGATTGAGCAATTGAGAGGGCTCGGACGAACATAAGAGAGATCTTGACGACAACTACAAATAGAAGACGTTGGATACTCTGTGACATGCGAGACACAAGTACCCTGCATTTTCGACATCTTTAGCTAACAGCAGTGGGAACTTCGTGGGTAGCAACCTGTCCTTAGCCCATCGCTTCTGTTTCTCACGATCCGTCAACCATCTTCGCTCTCTTCACAATGGCCGATACACTTCGAATGACAACGCCTGTTGCTCTATGTTGCTCCGACTGATGGCCCAAGAATGACATTCGAGCCAGGGTAGATTGG
Organism: Pseudocercospora pini-densiflorae CBS 125139; assembly: GCA_000504365.2. NCBI lineage: Eukaryota > Fungi > Ascomycota > Dothideomycetes > Mycosphaerellales > Mycosphaerellaceae > Pseudocercospora > Pseudocercospora pini-densiflorae. The sequence continues at coordinate 32,196 of AWYD02000959.1, forward strand.
AGGTCGCTCTGACGCCACTCCACCAGAGTCATTGCCGATAGTGTACGACCGTGGCCGCAAAGCTACCTTACTGACGACGCTCTCAAAGAGCTTTGCATTTTCGCGACAGGTCTTGATCATCTGATCCCGAGCTGGACTCGGCCCCGTCGCTGCCTCAACGCGATGAGAATTCGCTTTGAACGAATCCAAGCCTCCAAGGACTTCCCTGCACTTCTTCGAGAGCCAGTTTAGCTCCATCTGCCTCTTGGTTTGCGCATGTCGCCACTCGATCGTATACCACCCCTGCAAGCACCAATTGGACAGTTGCATCTCAATCTGTTTCACCTTGGGAAAAGAGTCTTTCATCCACCGCTCAAGGAAGACAGAGTCTGTGATGATAATTTTGGTGGCGTATGCATTGACGATTCCTGAAAATGGGGAATGGTCGTTGATTTGGAAGATGCGGTCACCCACGTACGCTGCCGCGGCGACTGCGAAGTACGCCTTCGAGACGAGAAAATCCTCGACCTTTGCCGCGGCTCGTCCACGGTTTGCGCTTACGACGACTGTCTGCTCGTCGCTGGCACATGCAAGACTCAAGATGCGCTTGATGAGTTCGGCTGGAAGATCGAGCAGCTTCAATCTGGCTCGAGTGTCATCGTCTGCTTCGGTGGCAGGTGTAGTAGCAGCAACTATGGCTCTGAGAATCTCCAGTCGCCTGCTCTGGTGCTTGCTCAACTTCGTGCGAGCTGTGTCAGCTGGCAGGATACCAGCAATGATTGCTTCGCGGACCTTTTCGAGTCGGCCACGACGGCGAGCGAGTTCCTTCTTGGCTTGTTTGGTTCGTTGTTTGGTTCGGGCCATCTTGGCAGCGACGTTGTGCCAGTCGGTACTGTGGTAGATATGAGAAGTTGGTCACGAAAGCTCAATATTGTTGTGCGCGCCTCAAACGCTCGTGGGCAACGGCAAGCACGGGCTTTGCTGCAGCTACCTCCGCGACCGGTGAAAGGCAGCATGCGGAGACTGGTGCTATCTGATGTGATGTCGCGCCAGGAATTGTTAGCACAGAACTGGAAGCAAGTACATACACGTTCTCGCTCCACCGGGCTCTCGTCTCCTCGCCCTCACCCTCACAGCCCTGTCAAATGCGCGCAGCCACCCTGTAGTCGCCCAGACCTTTCCCTCTCTTTGATCGTACATGGTACACCTTCACGGTTGCTCGATGTCAAGATCTTCTATCACTTTGCCCAGCCAATGCAACCCAGTAAATCCACGCCCTGCAAAGACGACTTCCTCGTTCTCGTCTTCTTCTGCGTGGGAACGCGCCTCCACGTGGTCCTTCAACATGCGAGCAGCCAATCTAGCATCGCTCTCAATCAACCGCTTCATAATGTCTTTGCGAGCGCCGTAGCTTAGGTTCGTGATGTCAATCGTGCTTTCGCTCCCTCCGGTGTTGGCGGTTGCGTGTCCCTGCAGACTGCCCTCTCTTTGCCAGAGCACCGCCGATCCTGGATAGAGAGGCGCCTGACCCACGCTAGCCTGCCCTGCAGCGGGTTGAGGAACCTCACTACGCCGTGCTAGTCCAACAAATGGTCGCAGCGACTCTTCGTACAGTATCAACTTCTGGTCCCACGGGTACTTGACGACGTAAGGATATAGAGGAGCGCCCACGCAGCAGGTGCACCACGGATCTTGCGTGATGCTCAAATCTGTCACTTGTTTCACCAACTCCACTATTTCGTTCCAGTCCTCCGTCTCCGCCATGTCTTCCGTGGTGAATGTGTGTCCTGCATGTAATCTTGGTATAAGGGCGCAAACACCTCACACCCGACGTAAAGCTCTAAGGTCTTCATTGCCGGAAAGTCCTTAGCTTTTACGTCCAACGGGACACGATCTGTAGAGATCTTGACATGGCTCGCGAACGCAGTAATAATGCCGGAATGTTTTTCGATCGCATCATCTGAGTAGACACCACGCGTAATTGTCTGATTGGACATATACGCTTGGGCTGCGGCAACGAAGAATCGTTTGGAGACCAGAAAGTCGTTCACTTTGGGCCCAGGATATGGTTGGACCGCTGGGTAATTACATGGTGGATGCAATCGATCGAGCTGCTCTGAAGGCAGATTGTCGAGTTGATCTCTGTCCCAGTTTTTCTTGTCTATTACCGTGAGACCTGGGTCGGAGTCGCGATTGAATGAGGGCTGATATCGTGGATATGCGAGCGTGAAAATTTCGTCTTCGATCTCCTGCGGCAGACTGAGCAGGTGGTGCTTCGAGCGCAATGAGACAGGCGCTTCCGATGTTGCAGTGGACGCCATTGTGTTGATTGGAGTCTGGGTTCCTGAATCGAGGCATTGGACTCGGAGCGCTGCAGCTGTGCACTTGACGAGCACGCTAAGGCCTCTAGCGTTCTTTGCTGCAGGCACGGCTTCCGGCGTTGAGCAGCATTTTTTCCCCTTCCTCAAGTCTACAATCCTTCCTTCTCGAGCCTCGCCAAATACTATGCGACATTTAAGAGACATCTTGAACAAGTCGAATGTCGCGTGTTCGCGTGTTCGCGAAGAAACCGACATCTGCACAGCCAGGCCCACGCTTCAATCAGGAGTTCAGGACGCCATCATGTCCTGGGGTTAGCTTTTCTGTCCTCAAGTATGGTCCGCAGCTTCTGCGTATTCACGCGCGCTGGTTGCGAATGCATCGCATGCGTGTCCTGCTGCGGGCTGTCAGACCTCTCAGCATACCTGCCGCGAAGTGTCAGCACTGCTTAAATTGCAAAGCCGCGGCTACTGTCTGTACATCTTCGCATCCTCTCGCGCTCGTTCTAAGACGTTCTCTGCAGTCTTCACCAATTCATCTTGACTGAGCCTGAAAAGTCCAGAGAAGTCAGCTGCTGTCTTTGAAGGAGTCCCCGACGGTCATCTTCTCACTTCTGCTCCTCATCCGGCGGATACCTGGGGTCTGAGTACAAGCCTTTGAAGAGTACGACAGCTTGTTCGGCATGCCAGCTACGGACGTGTCAGTCAGGACTGTATCCTGGGGAGAAGCTCCTCTTACACATATTCGTCCGGACTGTGCGCCAGAATGAGATGACAGCCAGCCTTGTGAAGATCTCCAATCAAAGGTTCCTTTACAAGTCGATGGCTGATACTATTTGCTTCATCGAATCTTTCTTCTTCGAATGCTTCCCATGCTTGAAGGAACAGGCGCTCAAATTTCTGGCCTAAAGGATTCAACGCTTCGGTAGGAATTATGGTCGATGACATCTTCATTCTTCGCTTCGACAGGATGCTAGGGCGATTTTGTCAACCAGACCCGCAGGAAAGCTGGCAGTCGATAAGTTCCGCTGAGAAATCTGATGGATTCACGCATACGTACTTGAGCGGAGATGTTGTAGTCGCACAACATCGTTATCACATGTCGCTCGCGTGGGGTTGATCAATTGTCATCACCCCGGCTTAGGATCGACATCGACATCGTACCCCTGCTTTTAAGATCAGATGTAAGGCGGCGCCACGTACGCACGCGACGTGTAACGGTACTACCGCCTGCTTTTGCTTTTAATCTCACAGGAATAGCGCTTGATATACAGCCATACCAAGGATATGACTGTCAAGCGTCAGTCGGTGTGCTCCCCGATCATGGATCCCAAGCATTCCTGAGCCGAGATTTCGAGATGAGATGCGTGGCAGCCTCGCCCATTCGACGATCTGTGCCTCGACATAACGGCCGCGACCATCGGGCTCACCGTACGCATGGCAACCGAGCGCCTCAAAACCACGCCAGGAACTGACGGAAAGATGCGAGTGCAAGAGCTTCACGAACTTGTTGTCCACAGCGGTATCACAGGTCGGCGCGGAAGTCAATGGCAGACCTAGATCTTCAGGCACGAACTCTCAAATTCCTCGCCAAGTCAGCGGAAGAAAGCGTGTATGATAGACAGGCCCTGCATATGAGACATGGCCGATGAAAGCGACGGCATCATTCGCATCATGTCGGCTGACACTGTCGGCCAATCTTGCAGCTTCTTGTTTATCCCGTAGCCTCGCTCTTTCTCTAGTACAGCCTTCATCCACGCAGTCTACGACACCACCTCTTCTTCAACATTCGCTTGTCCGCGATCGCAGACCACAGGCTTTCCATTCCCTCAAGACTGAATCGCAGCGAGAACAATATCCGCGTTCCTGGCTGTCTGGGGCGGCTAATCGCAGTACGCAACGAGCTTAAGAAAGCATTTGCTGCATCCAAATTGTTCCGGGAGCGAGACAAGTAGAGGAGGTAGTAGGAATTTCTTCCAAGAAGTGAACAGGTTCAAAGAGCAGTACAGACTGTACAGTCGCGTCACGCGTGAAAGAGCATCCAGGATTGCGACAAGCTTCATTCGGGCGAAATTCGGCCGCATATTTTGTCAGACCTCGACCTCGTACCGACCGTCACGAACGATGTCCTTCGATACGTCGGACACCAGCCACTACTTTCTAGTGGAGAATACTCCTCGTAGAGCTCAGATCTTGCTGGTGCTGGAAGCAATGCGACTGAAACCTCCAAGCACCATTCCGCGGCCGGGTTTCGGCACTTCGTTTGTGATCAATCTCAGTCATGCTTGCACCCAAGCATTGCATGCCCCAGACGATACTTGAAGCGTGAGTGAAAGCTGTGAGCTATGCTGAAGAACAATATTCTTCCAGTGGTGTTGCAGCCTAAACCTTTCCTTATCAAGTGTTCGTGCTTTGATAGCTCCCCTCCAGCCGGCCCCTAACGGGAACCAACATTCACTTACACCTTTTTCAAAACCGGGGTTTGCTTGCAAAACAAGTCATAGCTTTATGCGGGGTCTTCTAGCTTGCTCAGGAACGGACCATTTCACCGCTGTCATATAAAACGACAGCAGTTCCTCCTTCAACGTCCTACATAATTGCAACGATCAAACACAAATCCAGCAAGCACACACCGACTGTAGCAATCATGCCAAGCAACAACACCAACTCTTGCAGCTCCGGCGGCTCCGGCAGCACTCAAGGCGGAAGCTACTCCGTCACCTCGAGCGGCACCAACTCTTCTGTAAGTTTGGCATTGCTACTGTGGGAGCGCGAGATACTGACTTTGAGCAGGGCAATCACTACTGCTCGCGCGACTATGGCTCGTCCGCCTCGAACTCCAACAGCTATCACTACAGCAACTCCGACGGTAGCTACTACTACTCCAGTAAGGTCGGATACAAAGCAGAACAAGGACTTGATCGCTGACCATGTACGTGACAGACCCGAACGGCTCGACCTACTACAACAATGGTAGCGGCTCCAGCACCTACACTTCGTCCAGCAAGAAATAGAGCGCGTTCCCAAGACGTCGAAAGGTAGTAGGGCTTGGAGTTGAACACAAACGAATGAACAGGCGGCCTGGCGTTGCAGTCTTCACGCAACATGGAAATGACTTGATGCTTACGATTTCTATGGTGTATGGGCAAGTGGATGCTAGCTTGCTCCTCCAAGATAGTCCCATGCAGTCAAGGTGTGCACCTTGACAGTATCGAGAAACTCCTCAATGCTCACTTTCTCATCCCTTTCTGCCATGCCTCTCGGATGCGGTCCATAAGCATAAGCAGGAATATTGTGCCGCCTGAAATGCTTGCAATCCGTAGCACCAAGTGAACATATCGCCACAGGCTCTTCGCCGCGTAGCTCCTTAGCATTCTTCTGCAGTAGGCCAACCATTTCGTGATCAGGCTGACTATGCGTAGAAATGTGTGAGTGATTCTCGTGGACGGAGTAAGAGGCGGTTGGGAAGTCCTTGAGAATGTCATCGATGTACTTTCGAATCGTTTCAGTCTCGACGCCAATAGGAATGCGGATGTCAGCCTCGAAGATGCATTCAGAAGGGATCATGTTGATCTTGTCGCCGCCTTTGATTGTGCCGATATTGACTGTCGGGATCAGCATAGCGTCTGCTGCCCCCGGCCACATGATCTCGTCAGCAACCTTGCGGACATCATGCTGCTGCATGTGCTTCTTGATCTTCTCGTCCATGCCCAGGTCTGGAAGCTTCTCCATTGCCACCAGTCTTTCGATAAGTCTGGAGGCAATGCGAATGGCCCCTTCACTGCGATGGATGTAGGCACCGTGCGCGGCTTGAGCGGTGACGATGAAAGTCAAGCGGAATGTTCCCTTCTCGCCGAAACGGATACTGCCTAGGCCACTCGGCTCTCCGATGAGTATGCAGTCACCGTTCCATTCTTCGGAGCCATCGTCTTCCAACAAGTATCGAGTACCCCATCTGCCACCCGTCTCCTCATCTGACACGACTTCCAAAGTCGCACGACCTGAGAGCTGGGGTCGAAATTTATGGAGATAGCTGAAAGCTATGATCGAAGCTGCTGTGCCGGCTTTCATGTCCACTCCGGAGCGGCCAAATACGTAGCCATTCTCAACATCGCCAGAGTACGGATCACGTTGCCAGTGATCTGCGTCACCCACCGGAAACTGATCGATGTGACCATTGAGAACAATGCTCTTCTTCTGGTCAGATTCGGATTCCCCTCGTAGAATGCTGACCAGATTTGGGGACTCCTTCTTGGGCGCGATGATCTTAGACGAGATGCCAGATGCCTCCAAATGAGACCTCACTACCTCAATGCCTTTTCGTGTGTCTCCGGGAGGATTCGGAGTGGGTGCTCGGATCAGAGCTTGCAGTAATGCGATGTGTTTCTCGGATTCCGCATTGATCAGATCAAGGAGGTCTTGCTTGGAAGTCATCATCAAGGTACCGTTATGGCGAAGATGAAAAGTCAGGTTTTCGTGTCTGGCTATTGTAGTCTCGTCTTGGACCTGTTTAGAAGCAGAATCGGAACGCATGCTTCTCCCTTCAGACACCGCCGGATCTCAACTTCTTCGCCATCCGGCCAAGACTAAGGAGGCGACACATCGGCAGAAATCGTTTGCTGTTATTGGCGAGTATCCTATATCAATATGAGCCACGCAAATACCGTCTACCACAGGTGATGTCGCTGCTTGCGATGCTGAGTTGTTGTTGCGATTCATCCTTGTCGATTGGAGCACATTGCCCCGCGATTGCCAAGCCCTCGCGCCGATCCCGCTGTATCAAACCTTCATGTGAATGTGAACGCCGATGCTAGAGCACAACAAAGTGCTTAAATATGCCCAGATCTCGGAGACCATGGCGCCAGTTTCCAAGCAGGCCTCAAATAGCCACGACTGGGAGAATGACTCGAACATGAAGAAGCTCCTGGAGAAGAAGCGCAAAGCTGAAGATGCAGAGCTGTTCAACTCGGAAGAGACAATGGTCCTGAAGAGAAGGGCTGTCGTGATCGCAGCAAAGCGTACGCCTCTGCCGCGGAGGTCATCAGAGTACATTCATGGAGGGTGCTGATTCTTACAGTGTGCAAGAACTGAGGTCAAAGCAGTCTGACTTTTGACGACGATATCACGCCCAGCATTGACACCCAGCTCCATAATGCTGCAAGAGCTAGGAGCACGAAGAAGCCTCCAGCGGCGAGGAAGGTAGCCAAAAAGGCTGAGTCGAAGCTCGGGCGTAAGAGTGACCGAAAAGGCGCTGCGAAGAAGCAGAAAGAGCTGGACGAGACGGAGGTCAGGACGCGGAGGGTTCGTACACAAGCGCAACGTGGTGCAAAAGCAGGACCATAAGGATGAGGATGATCAAACCACAGAACAAGATCCCGAATGAAATCGACAACATGCATTCGAGACTCTGAAGATGGAGAGAAGTCCTTCTATTAATCTTCTGGAAGCATGCACACTTCCGGATCGAGCCGAGCCTGGACGCTCGGGCACACCTGCAACCAGAACCCCTTTTGACCTGATCTCTGGTGTTCATCGTGGTAAGGGCGACCGCCACTTCACGCGTATCATGGCCGACGAAAGATAGCGGCAGTGGTTCTGGACTGCCACCACTCGCGTAAGCTGCCATCTATACGCGTAAATTCGCGTGATGGCATCAAAGCATGAGGCACGATGTGCAGGCTATGAACAACCTCCGCATCAAGACACTAGGCGCAAGAGGCAGAAAAGAGATGTTCCGGCTTCCGAGAAATTGGACCACTCAGCTCAGACTCGCCATGTTGGTTCGTGGGAACAATCGCTATTGTACTGATGAAATGCCGCGGCTGACATCCCGGATCAGCATCCTCTTCAACACCAATCTGCATTTCTTCAGATTCCGAGGATGAGATGTGTGACCCGCAATTTTGTCTTTACAAGAATAAGCGAAATCCGTCTAAGGACAAGCCAGCCGACCTGATCACTTGCGCAGGACTACAATGTGCCGTTTCAACCTACCACAAGATATGTGTCGGCCGCGCCAACGCGGCGAAGTACCCGGACAACACTAACTGGCACTGTCGATCATGTCGGAGCGTGCCAACGAGCGTAGCTGCAGTAGAGAGTCAGCCGGGGCCGTCCACTCCCATCAAGCCCGCCCCAGCACCTTATCTTGAGAACCAATCCGCGGCAGGCATGAAAGCCGAAGTGGTAGTGCCTGTGGATCATGCTCCTTCACTACATCCAGAGCAACGCGAAATTGTCGATGCTGTAATGAACGGCTACAATGTGTTCTATACTGGCTCGGCAGGTACAGGCAAGAGTACTGTCCTCAAAGAGTATGTAAGGAAGCTCAAGGAAGTAGGGAAACATGTTGATATTATTGCACCTTCTGGAATTGCTGCTGTGAATGTCGGCGGAGGCACATTCTTTAGCTACATGGGTTGTAGACCAGACGACTTTAGGCTTGATCTCGAGAAATTCCGACGCAAAGCACACGGCAAAAAGGTCCAAACACGCATCGGCGCCACAGATGTTCTCATAATCGACGAGATCTCAATGGTCGAAAGTCAGCTCTTGACGCGGCTAGACATCGCTATGCGTGAGGCAAGAAGCTATTGGATTAAACCGCAAGGCAAAAAAGTTCTTTCTAGACGTGACGGCAGCCTACCCTTCGGCGGAGTGCAAATTGTGGTGACTGGAGATTTCTGTCAGCTTCCACCTGTCAAGCCATTTGAATACTGCCTATACTGCGATGGTGGTGAAATGGAGACTTTGAACAAGGTTGAAGGAGGCCCCAAGACTTGCAGAAAATGCCATCACGTGTATAAAGACGAAGACAAATGGGCGTTCAAGAGTCCAGCTTGGGCTGGCGCCGACTTCTTGTATTTCGAGCTCAAGGAAATCCATCGACAAAACGACCTGGCGTTCATTACGCTCCTCCAGAAATGCCGCTTTGGCATCGACCTTCCTCCTCAAGAACGTCGCCTGCTTTGTCAGAAAAGCCTCGCAGATCCCGTCAAGCTCATGCCGACACGAGTTGAGGTGCAAAGAGAGAATGACGCTGGCTTGCGTCGACTAAGACAAAGATCGCTTTTCCTGAATTGCCTCGACATGTTTGATCGCCGGAACTCGGAAGATCCTACCACGGCCTTTCTTGGCCAGCCAAAGTACGAGAACAGGGCGGATGGCCCCCTCAAAGCATTGGGCACTGATCGATTCGAGGAGAAGATTGAGCTGAAAATTGGCACTCTGGTTCTGCTTCTCGTCAATCTTGACTTCCAAGCCAAGCTAGTCAACGGCACGCAAGGGAAGATAGTGGACTTCAAGCCCTGGGATCCTGTAGCCGACGCCATGCACCGCAGAGATCCTGACTCACCAAAGAAGCGCAGCGGAAAGGGCGGTAGCGGCAGCGAGATCGATTCGAGAACCGAGGAGATAATGGAGATCAAAGATCGACAAGTCCGCGAATTCATGGATAGGCAACAGTCCCAGGATGTACCGGTGGTGGACTTTGGCAATGGCCGTATTCGTGGAATCGGACCCTGCTGCCAGATCAGAGACGTTGGCAGCGAATCGCCTTACAGCCTGCTTGGTCGGACACAAATTCCACTGACGGCTGCCTGGGCTGTGACTATTCACAAATCGCAAGGCATGACCCTGGACCGAGTCGAGATTGACCTTTACCGAAGCTTTGAGAAAGAGCAAATGTACGTTGCTCTCTCTCGTGCGCGAAGTCTGGAGGGCCTGAGTGTGCTGCGGATGCCACAGCAGAATCTCACTGGTATGAACAACGAAGTGAGGGAATTCTTGGAAACTCATGCGCTTTTGAACTTGGATAGATTTCTGGCAAAGTGAGACTCTTCGAGGGGTTGGGATTGAGAACATGCTCGATCACAATCACGGCTGCATGCTGCCAAGCTCCGTGCCATCGCTTGTTGGGTACATTCCATTGGAGAGCAAAGTTCAATATGATCAATTTCCAGGTTCAAAATGTTGAGCCGTAAGAGCAAAATTTAGGACCGAACTGGAATAACTCACCTCCGCGCTATAATTCTCTATGCGCGAAAGACTTGCGTCCAGCTTTCACATACCAACAAAGACTGCCTCACGTCGGCTGATCTGGTCCAATGGTAGGGCACTGCTGGCGTAGTTACCTCAATGCGCCATACTTCTATGAAGTAGCCTAGGGCCCGTTAAGTCGGTTGGAGCAGGGATGCGTGGTTCAAATCCGGCGGTTGGCTTCCATCTGATGATGATTCCTTTTTGCCTCAGAGAATCATTTTCTGAATCAACATCTGACTAATGGTCTTCAGAACGCACGAGCAAGTAAAAGTCCTTAGCCTGACATATCAGATGTATGCTTCGGTATGATGGAACATCGGACGGAGACATGATAAGCATACAGAATGCCTGTTGATGTAGATGGCCCTAGACAAAAGATGTATCTCATCTCGTTCCTCTACGTGCAAGACTCAAATTGATGCTTCGATCTCAGAGCTCGTAAGCTCTGTAAGCCTTTCAAGCTTGAGGACCACATTCGAATAACAACGACTATGGACTTCATGATGCCCGACTGGAGCTACTCAGCTTCACCGATGGACTCAGCAGTCTCCAGAAGTGCAAAAAGGATGATGGAAACTGCCGGACTTGAACCACGCATCCCGTCACGGCGTTGGCACGGCCAGTCAACGCGACGTATCTTACCCTTCAGACCAAGTTCCCTTGCTGATTGGATGGCCGCTTGTGTGTTCAGTGTGTATGTGATGGTCAGCCTTCAGCTTTCATGGAAAAGAAAGGTTTTGGCATCCAGAGACCTTGATCCGCCTTCGCCAAAAGGATGCTTACACCGCAAGAGCCATGTGTTATGACAGCAAAAAGGAATTTGGAAACTGCGGGAATCGAACCACGCATCACGATAGGGGTATGGGCGACCCAAAAGAGTTCCTAAAGTATCTTACCCTTCAGACCAAGTTCCCTGTGCTGATTGGATGATTGCTTGTGTGCTGAATGTGTATGTGATTGTCAGTCTTCAACTTTCACATGCAATTCTTGGCACATAGAGAGCTTCATTCCATCCAGCCAGAAGAATGCGTACATTAAGACGGCAAAAAGTTTGGAGACCGCAGGATTCGAACCAGCATCCCTACAGCATGCGCGCGCGCGGGAGTGTCCCACAAGAGATGCGCCACACTGCGTATCTTACCATTGAGACCAGATCCCCGTTGATTGGATGACTTCTTGCATAGTCCATGCGTATTCAATGATCATATCTCAGCATTGATCTGAGCTTCCTAGTCATTCCTCCAAGCTTTTCAGATTGAGGCGTAGCAAAAGAAGATGCTTCACCAGCGCAAAAGAAATGCTGACGAAGCAGGAGAGGATATAGAGACGGCGGGAATCGAACCACGCATCCCGTCGAGGCATTGGCTTGGCCAGTCAACTCGACGTATCTTACCCTTGAGACCACGCCTCTTTCTAATTGGATGAAAGGCTTTGAGGATCGTGCTCATTTGATGGTTAGTGCCGTTGCCAAGCTTTCACATGCGCCGAAATCTTACCTACTTGAAGAGCAAAAAGTCATTCTCGGTTCAGACTGCTAGCTGGAAACTATTATCAAAAAAGTGGTTGGACACCCCAAGACTTGAACTTGGATCCCGTATGAGCAATATGCGCCGAAACGCTTCGCCTTGACTTGGAGCAGCCTAAACGTGACCCTCTAGTGAGGTATGAGCTCGTACGGATCTTACCATTGGACCAGATGCCCCTTGTGATTGGATGGACAGCTTGCTGTCCAGATCAGCATGTGTAACTTGAGCAAAAGTTTCACGTGGACATCCCCAGACTTGAACCGGGATCCCGTACGAGTAATCACACCTTTACTCGGAGCAGCCTAAACAGCTCGAGTTGCAGCCTCACGATTCTGAGAGCTGGAGGGTTCGGCCTGTGGCCGCAAGAGCTCGTACGGATCTTACCATTGGACCAGATGCCCTAAATATTATTGGATGGCGGACAGAGCGAGGTCATTGTCTTGTGAAGGCTCATCAGATTGTGGTTTCATGTGAGGCTGGTGACATGATCAAATGACTCTCAAAAGTTAGCATGAGTTCTGATGTTACAGACGCCACAGAATGATGAACATGTAAATAACAGCATGAAGAACGATTGTAATCCGATTTTTACTCATGCTTGATTGATTGACGGGTGTTGCATGCAACAGAGACTTGACCTGAGCTGTTGAGTGATCAATAACAAAGCTAGGTGCGGAAGCTGTGATGTTCCTTGATACATTTCTATACTGTACATCGTTCTTGCGGCTCAATGTTGGCCACAGTTTAGACCTTTTCGCTGCTGCTTGTGCCCGGCCCATTGAGGTCTAATTGTGATGCTCGGAGAGCGACGCTTTCATGTTGCGCCGCACCTTTGATTTCACAGTGACGGCTAAGGATGCCGCCCTCAGAGGTCTTGATTTGGGTCGCTTTGGCATTGCCCTTCAAGAGCATTGCCAGAGTGTCAACTTAGCTTCAGCTCTTCAAAATGATCAGCTCCCGTGTAGCACCTCTTCACACATTCGGATGTTTGCTCGTCCCTAGTATGCCCTTTCAAAAGCCACGCTCGTTCTTGCCTCCGTCGGCGCACGTTCTTGCACGATACCCCAGTCCACTGCGTTCCACCAGTCTTCCAAATACTTCCTCTTTCCAGCCACGCCGTAGTCGTAGATGTACACATGCTCCCAAGTATTTACGCAGAGCACTGGTACAAGGCTGGTACCTCCTGGAGGAATCTTCGCCTGTCCTCGGCCTTGCTGACTGTGTGGACCAAATGCGCCAGCCGTGTTCGCTGGAATTTGCGACTGCGCATTCAAATATCCTTGATACGAATTCGGGTTGTTGTTGTTCATGTCCACACCTTGCTGCCTGTATCCTGCTTCCGGAAAAGGCGTGCCAGCCAAGTATGTGTTCAAAATCCGCCACTGCCCGCTCCTGCTGCTCAACTTTCCGGCTGCATCCACGTTTCTTGCCCACACCAACCAGACGAATCCTGGCCCGAACATACTCGCTGCAGTATCGATCATCGTCGCACGCAGAGTCTCTATGCTGCCGAAAGTCTTCACAAAGCTTTCCACCATCTGCGGCGCCTTATCCAGCTTGATTGGCGCTGTCGAGAGAGTGCCGAAAAAGAAATGGTTGTTGAATGCCATACTCGCATGATTGAATACCGCGGCATTCATTGGATCTCGTGCGAAGGATAATATGAGATCTTTTGTGCTGAGATTTTCGATGGGCTCGCCGGCGACTAGGTCATTGAGTTTCTGGATGATATGCGTCTGATATTCTGTCCATGCCAATTGGTATCCTTGCGGAGCAAACAAGCCTGGCACGCCCTTCTCTTGAAAGGCATCTTCAAATCCCAACAAAGGCACATCATGTTTGTATCGCTGCTGCGGTCGCTGCGGTTGTATTCGGGGGAGGATCGATGTTCGTGTCTGTGGAAGTGTGAGTACATCTCCATTGGCATTGATGCAAATTACGCACACATGAGGGGCATATCCATGACGATGGCTTCAAGGCGCTCGCAGGCCTCAATATCCGTCTCGTGATCATGGCGATGCGTGGAATCGCATGTGAATGTCGCGTGGTCTGCACTTTCGACGTCGAACTTCACCTCCGTCTCGGCAGACTTGCTTGGTTTCCCCGATGCACTGTCAGCCAATCGTTTGCTGTCCGTGCGCTCTTCCTCAAACGCGCGCCAATATGTTTCAGCTCTCACTCTGCCCAAGACATCCTCACCACCACACAATGCCTCGACACTACCGCTGGTGTCACCTCGAAATACCACGCTCCACGTCCATGCGTCCAGTCCATTGTCTTCATCTTTCAGCGCGTCTCCACGTCGCCGACATGCTTCCCCATCCATGCATTCCCTAGACACGGTAAGACCTGCTCACTGTCTCTCGCCAGTCACTTTGTCCCGATTTCCATCTTCCTTCACTCCCTTGTCTTCTACATTCACATCTGTCTCGTCTGCCTGCAACCGTTGATCGGCCTGCATTTCCTTGTCTCTTTCCTTACTTCTGTTCTGCTTCTCTTCGAGATACCCGCGCGTCTTCCTGCGCAAGCGCTTCAAAATGCTGTCTAAGAACATTCTCGCTGTTGCTTTTCTGCTCGACTTTCATTACGCAAGCGGACTCTGGATACCGAAAGAACTCGAGAACGATGTATCCTTCTGGCAACCCGAGGCATTCACTCCTTTTGCCAAACGAGACGAACAGACATGCGGTGGTGTCCCGAATCTGACACAATGCGGTACTGGATTTCCTTCAAGCTTTTGCTGTGGCGCGAATAGCAAGTGTCTGCTTTTAAACACCACTTCTACGATTACGGCCGCGTTGTGCTGTCCTGCTGGCCAGGATTGCCAAACCATTAATACAGTCAGTTGCGACAAGGGTCTCCAGAACGCAACTGCTACACCAAGTTCTGAATTACATTCGGATCCGCCGACACAACTGGAGACCTGTGGCAATGCGTGTTGTCCCATGGGCTACAAATGTCAGGGCGGCAACTGCATAGCGTTGACCGCAAGCGAGGTCACCACTTCTACACAATCGGTTTTGTCGCTTCTTCCGACTTCCACCGCATCGATCTCGGTCAGCGTGCCATCAACGACGACTCCTGCTAGCGAAGCAGCCTCTACACCGGCAGATCTGATAGACTCCAAGCAGTCTTCGAACAGCTTTTCTGGTGGCTCATTCGCTGCTGGCTTTGTTCCAGGCATCATCATTGGTCTTGTCGCTGCGGCACTGATCGTTTACTGTATCTACAAAAAGCGCAATAATAGGAGCTATGTCGATGACAAGCATAGGTCATCCGGACGAGACACCTTGACAGATCTTTCTCCAGATTTGTACCGCCGCCCTACCGTACATGGTCGATCGATCTCCGAACCTGCAGTCGACACAAGCGCTGTGCATCGCACTGACTTCCTTAACTACTCGCCACCAAGTCAGAAGAGCATTCGTCTAGACGGTGCCACTGGATATGTGGTGGAAGTGACGTCTCCGCCAAGAGAACCTGTTTCACCTCAAGAGCCTGCCAGACAGAAGGGCTGGTTTTCGCGCTCGCCATTCGTCAACCAAGTCTCAACGCCCAAACCGACACACTCGCCGATTCCAAGTCACCTCAAACGAGGCACACTATCATTTAAAGTCAGCCCGGTTCGTGGTCTGAAGAAGCAGAGAAGCATGCACTCTCTCCGCCGACAAGCCGACGACCGTGATGCACGAAGACCGGACAGCCTCGCTCGTAGCCAAAGCACAGAAACTATCAAGGTGGCAATGGCGACCCCAGATCAGCACGCTCCTCAACTTCCGCCCACCAGCTTCGGTCGCACACCAGAAGAAATGCTCGCTCGCAACCTTCGCCCACAAAATCCAGAGCCTCTCACATCGCGAAGCTGGCAGACCATGACTTCTGGTGTCTCAAGCGAAGAGTCTACGCCCATTGATGAGGAGCCGGGACACAACTACCAAACACCGACTCGACCAGGCCGAAACAGCAATGTGGCCAATATTGGCGCAACGCTACAATCACCCTACACTCCCTCGAACTACGGCCCGAGTCAGCCTCTACCGCTTAAAGTCAATAAGCATGACTTCCTATCTGTCGATCCAAATGCGGGCAAAGCTTGGAGCAATCGGCTGAGCAGTATCTTTCCAGACCGGGATCGTGATTCAACGTGGAGAGATACCAGAATGACGACTTGGGGCAGTATTATGAACAAGGCGGGCTTGACGAAGAGCAAATTGTATGATAACGAAAATGCTGGTGGGAAATTTGTGACGAAAGGTGGTGATCCTAGAGAGTGGAATAGACGGTCTTGAGTGGTAGAGGTCATGATCAATTGAATCATTTCGACAATTGCGTTTGATCATTTGAGTCTCAAGTACTCAGATTCTATTCTATGAGCAAAATGACAATCGCCCACGGCTCAGCAGACTCTCACCAGCCTGGGCCGGGGTGCCGGGAGACAATTTTGTCTCCAGCAGGCATGCTGTCCCCAGTGTCGGTCAATATGCGCCCATTCTGAATGGACGACTCATAACTGCGCCACCGAACCATGAACGATCGTCGAAAGATTGCAACTTCCACGAAATACATAAGACTTGGTTGATGGCTTCGCCGCAGAGCCAAAAAGACTGAAGTACAGCATGCACGAGTCATTCCAAAAGGATCATCGATGAGACGATGGACTCAGATCCTAGTGATATGCATCAGACTCTCCATAGTATCGACATAACTTGATCGCGCGGTTATGCTGTTGAACGACAACAGCAACAGCTCGGTGTCAAGGAATTGAAGATCATGAGAAGAGCAAAACGATCGCCCTCAGTCTGACAGCGCTACAGGCGACATCGACCCTGTCACAAGCCTGCATTGGCTTGATCTCTGAAACACAGATCGTCTGCTCATTCACCCAAGCGCTCCTGAGAACGACTTACAGGTTGAGCCATCAGACCGAGGATGATTGTCGAGAATTGTGGAATTGTAAAGAATACATATACCTTCCTACCTGGATCACCTGACTGCCTGGCCAGCATGACCCTGTCGTACAGTTCGAACAGTGGGCTGAATCTGTTAGATAGTGGTCTCGTCTGACGCGGGAGGCATTTTGCTCTCCATGGAATGACCTAATGCTATTAAACGAGATGTAACCGTGGAGCCCATAAAACTCTAGAGTGATAAGACTTGACTTCACTGAGAACAACTTCGTGCTATGCAACCAACCCACAATCTACCATCAACATCACACATTACAACCTCAATCGCCATAAATATCCTCTTCCTCCACATCGTCACCCTCAACATTCACACCCTGCCTCCTCAACATCTCAGCATATTCATCATTACCTTGCTGATCTCCATCTTCGTCATCGTCATCATCATCTCCACCTCTCAGAATCTCATCCAAATCCTCATCCTGTTCCTGATGCGTCTCAGTCTCCTTTAAGAACCGAGCAAGTTTCTTCGGCTTCTGCACTTCCGCCTCATCATCGTCTTCACGAGGACGAACGGTACCTCTCGGAGGCGATGCAGGAATCGAGCCCGAGGATCCTTGCGAGGGACGCAGGCCAGGCAAGAATGTCTGCTGATCTCTTGGAGTCTGGGGTGGAAGAGCGAGACCAGTCGGGCTTCGTGCCGGAGGAGCTGTAGCCTTGACTGGAGAAGTCGTGATCGTGGCCTCTTCTTCATCATCGTCATCCTCGCCAAAAAGATCATCATCGGTCTTCAGGCCCGGATCTTCAGGGTCAGTCAATGGGTTCGGATCATGAGCTGGAGGTCCAGTTGCGCGCTCTTCGCGATCTAAAGGATCTGGTTGTGCGACAGATTCGAGAATTGTTGTGACTGCTTCGAATACTCTAGCACTTCGGGGCTCTGGAGTCGGAATGCGGTTGCCTGACATTACGTCCAAGAGAATGGAAGTGTTTGGTGGAGTGGTCGGTGAAGCTGTTGCGGCTGCGGCGGCTTGACGGCTTTGTGCGTCCTGGGCGAGATGTGTTTGGATGGAGGCCAGAGGATCAGAAGCAAGACTAGTGCCAATGACTGCAGTGTTTGGCGGTGGAGCAGGAGGTTGGCCATCTGCTACATTTGCTGAAGATGATCCGCCGGCCATCGAGGGACTTCCTCCATAGCGCCGTGCTTGTTCATGAATCGCGGCTTCTCTTTGAAGTTGTCGCTGTTCGGGCGTACCATGGCGATTGATGAATTCAGCGATTTGATTCCTACCATTTGTCGTCGGACTCACGTCCTGATGCTCTGCATGAGGGCTGACTACACGTGGGAGCTGAGAATCAGTACTCTGAATGTTGTTTTCAGAGCCAGGGAGTGGTTCTGGTTCGTAGGCGTCATCGTCGGCCTCGACGAGAGGTTCCTGATTCTGTGGCTGATTGCTCGGCGTAGCAGCTGGACCCGAAGTGGACGTGTCTTGCACTCCTTGTTGCTGATCCTGAGTCATTCTCCTGTGCCGAGCGAGAACTGTGTCTGAAGAGTCTTGAAAGTCGTACTCAACTTCAGACTTGGTACGACCACTATCGAGCAAGGCTTGTTCAAGCTCCTCGATCTCTGGGATGCTAGGGTCGTCGTTCCTCGCGAGGTTTAGATCTTTTCGAAGTCGGAGCCGGTCAATGTAAGCGTTCAAATCGTGTATTTTCCCCATGGGGATCGTCTTCTCAAATGCACGATCCTTGGGCACGCTGGCACCAGCAGCGACAAAGCCGTAACACTTCAAGAATACCTCTATCGTTGTGCTGTCCATTCTGGACTCGCGGGCGAGGTTGATCATTTTGACACCATCCTGTTGGAAAGTTCTGAAGTTGCCAACCACAGTGGCAGGACCGGTGGCAACCTCAAGTCCGAGTGCAATAGCCCACGCATTGAAAACAGTGTGCAACCCACATTCCCACGAGCTGGCTTGTCGCATCCGGTTTGTGCGCGGGTAAGCCTTTTTGGGTATTTCATTATCGGTATTCCGTGCCCATCCAAGGTCTCTGAGGAGATCTTTGAACTTGTCAACGTGCTCTTCGAAGTTTTGTGTGTGACCTGTGGCCTTGGCGCTATCGTAGTGATAGATTTCGAAATCTCCACCCTCTCTGCGTTCCACAACAAACAGAGAGTGGTGTCCTCGCTGGCCCGTGTTGTCCATTGTCGAGAACGGAAACAGGATCGGACGACCTGGTCTTGCCGTCTGCTGTCCGGGCTTCGACATTCCCGGAAATTGCAAAGCCGCAATGCCCGCAGGAGGGAGATACGCGAAACAGATTTTTTTGTTGCGATCATCCTCAGTGACCTCAGTGACAGCTTCGGCTACCGAGAAAATCGCCTGATGTAGTGCTTCGTCGAAGAAACGTTCTCCATTAACAGCTGGTTCTTCTAACGGTATGAGACCAGGTATATGGCGACGCTCGAGATCCTGCAGTCGAGCGGGATATTCTTTGCATGGATCCGCAGATGCGATTCGTCCCGAAGCTTCCGTTGCGATCTCGTTGCCTCCAGACTTCTTGCGCTTGGATCCGTCATCCTCATCGTCCTTCGAAGATTTTCTTGAGCGCCGGCGAGGCTGTGTGTAGGCATCGGGGTAAACGGTCGCTGAATAGCCAAACGCTGGCTGGCCACTGGGTGGGTTTCCCGAGGATAAAGTGGTTGCGTCGTTCGCCATCGTTTGCGTGTCTTGTGCTGATGATGTAGACCCACTAGGCTCAAGTTCCGTAGCATTGGGAAGAGAAACTTCACCAGAAGGGCCCGAAGCATTCACCGCTGTGGTCTCTGCATCACTTTCACTCGTGAAGGCAGTTTGAGGAGCGGGAGCGTGTTGGATATCTCCCGGAGCCGCACCTGCTTGATTGCTGTTGAAGCTTGGCACGGATGTGGTTGATGCAGCGGTGACGGGCTCTTTCTGAACGGGTGATGTTACTGAGCTGCTTCTCGCCGGAGCTGGAGTGATAGCGGGGACATCTTCGTGATCCTGCTCGGTCTGCATGCTTTCGCCTCCAGATCTTGGGATTTCGACATCGCCATGTGTGTCGCTGCCATGTTGTGGCTCAGACGTAATGCCGGCTTGTGTGTTTGCATGACCTGGATCTTCATCATTCACGCTCGTTGCGACGACTTCCTCCGACGGATGCTGAGCGTCTGGCGTCGATCCTGCTGCTGGCGCAGCTTCATTTTGAGCGACGGCCTCCTGTGCTTCGTGCTGCTCAGCGGTAGCATCAGCAGCGGGTACCTCGGGCTCTTCGTCATCCTCGGCAGCAAGGGCAGTAGCCTTGGCCTTGCCTTTGCCCTTCTTTGGCCCTCTCTTCCCGCCTTTCTTGGTGCTCGCTTTCTTCACTCCAGCTGCTTTTGGAGCTGCCGCTTTCTTCGTCGCAGCCTTCTTGGTAGCGCTTTTCCTTCCTCCTTTACTGCGCGAAGCTTGTTCCTCAGCGTCCTTCTCCTCTTTTTCCGCCTTCTTTTCAGCTTTGGCCGCTTCTCTATCCCGGATTGATTCCTTGGTGTCTACTTCTTCAATCTCTTGCTCCTTGTGCGCAAGGATCTTTTCTGGATCGTTGGTGGCTACGACTGGGGAAATGTCGTCGTCGCCAGTAAGATATTGTCTTCTCGTCCTGATCTTCATGGTGGCTGATCGCGCAGTTCGTTACAAAATGGCCATATGTGGGCATGGGCAGCGGCAGCGTGAGTTGGGGTTTGATCGCTCGCTCGCAAGCGAAAGCAAGCTCTTTGTTCTGCCATGCCCGCATCCGGACGGACATGCACATTGCCATTCTTTAATGCTTTCAGCGTGAGTTAGAGTTTGTCACTCTACAAAATGCTCTCTTCGCCGCTGACAGCTGCACGCTGCGACCAACAGCGATGCGCTCGGAGAGGAATGCGGTCGAGTTTGGCAGAGGAATGCTGGAAGACCATGACACAATGTCACTGTCGATGCTGGAATGTGGTCAATGCTCGGCAAGTCAGAAGGCATTCCGGTACCAGACCACAGCCAAGACCACACCGGCGAGTGGAACAGCGACGAATTTCACCGCGGACATGACTCCCTCGATGACTTTCTCCTTCCTGTGCCGATCTGACTTGGACTGCTGGACAGCCCTCTCGTTCATGTTTGGGAACGGCTCGTCGGGCATTTCTTTGCCAAAGAACTCGCACAGCGGCTTCCAGCCTTCGTCGATAGTCATCTCGAGCAGCCTGCCAGGAGTGCTCTTGCACGCTTCGCGAATGTCGTTGTAATGTCTGCTATGCACTGCTTCCATATTGGCCAGAATCTCGCCAGGATTTCTCGCATTGAAATAGCCCAGAAGTTGCTTCTGACACATGGTCGCGGCAAATGTGCCAATTAAGGGTTCCAACCATACAACGATGTATGTACCCCAGTGGAAGACCCCATTAGTGATGACGGTATATTCGAAGGATTTGGACCAGGCCTCGTAGTCGCGGTTGACTAGAATGACCTTGGCCTCGGGATACGCGTCCATGAGCTCCCTCCACAAGAAACATGAAGGCGTGTCAGTAACGCCTGCAAAGTCGCCGAGGCCTTCGTCAAACTCTTCTCGGCCATATACCTTGCCCTTCCCTTCATACTTTGCTTCGACACATTTTAACCAGAACTTGCCCGGTGGCCTGCAGCGTGTCGTCATTAGTACGGTTCGATCTATCGAAGCAGAAGAGAGCTTACGTGTTTTCCATGAGGAGATAACCATGGTATATTGGCGCTCCGAGCAATTTCGTGAGTGCAGTGGACATCGTGAGTGTTCCTGTTCGTGGAGGACTGAGCACCAGCACTTGCATAGGCACCTTGCGTTTCGAGGTCGTCGCCATTCTGATGATCAGTGCTAATTTGGTAGAAGGTGAAGTTACGAGAGTTGAGCTGAATGAGCAATAAGCCTACCTATCAAGGTTTATGTACCTCAATGTCATGAATCCTGCGTCGTTCAACCTGGAAATCTGTTC
Organism: Pseudocercospora pini-densiflorae CBS 125139; assembly: GCA_000504365.2. NCBI lineage: Eukaryota > Fungi > Ascomycota > Dothideomycetes > Mycosphaerellales > Mycosphaerellaceae > Pseudocercospora > Pseudocercospora pini-densiflorae. The sequence goes on from AWYD02000959.1 coordinate 53,962, forward strand.
GTTGCCCTAGCGCGCAAGCTGACAACATAACGAGAGGACAAAGAATTCATGGGTCAAGCGCTTCGAAAGGATCTGGCGCTCCTTCAGCTGAAATGTGCCAAGGCGCGGGACAAGCCGATTGAAGGATCGTCAGGGCTTCCAGAACAAGTCGTCTGAACGAGAGTAGGCCGGATGCGAATACTTGGTACAGACACATCCAGCCAAGCAGAACGAATGGTCTTTGCTGGTCGGAGAGCACAGTCGAGGAGTACGCCAAAATCTTAGACCTCCCCAAACTCCGTCAAACCATCCTGCTTGTCAATCTTGTGAACCATGACCGCGAACTGACCATTCTTTTCCTCATCCCATACAATCTCTCCATTCTCATCGGTCGGAATGTACTTCTTTGCATCTGGATGCTCCAGCAGCGTCTTCTTGAACTTCATGCCCTGCTCCTTGAACTCGGCCTTGAGAGCCTCCGCTTCCGGTCCTGTCCAGTCCGGCTTGGCCTTTCGCATGAGCGTCCATGGCACGCCATACTCCATCTCAAATTGAGCCCCTATCTCTTCCTTCCGTAGGCCAACTTTGTTCGCTGCGGCCACGTAGTAGTCCCAAATTATTTGCAGGACCGGCACATCTGCGAGCTTCTTTTGGTCGTCTGGATGCCACACCGGTGCGACTTTCTTGATTCGATTGTATGAGACGTCGAACAAGATGGCCATATCGGCGTTGAGAGTGACCCCGTAGTTGTGTTCTCCTCGCCCGTAGATCTTGAAAGTTCGAGTGCTCTTCTCTCTGTACTTGGTCTGTACTGCTAATGCGTTCTTGGGGATGCCCAGCTGCTTTGCGATTTCTCCAAGCGACAGTGTTTGGCCTTCCGTGTTGTTTAGCACATTGACCGATGGGACTAGTTTCTTGAGTCGCTGCTCTGAGATGGTGAATTGATACTGCGTGCGTAGAGTCGCGAGTAGCTTTGATCTGCCCAGCTCAGGTTGCTGACTTCGAATCTCGGAAACGGCTTTGAGAAGCTCGTCATCTGTCGGAAAGTTGGGGTCTGGGCCCGTCATAGTGTCGTTCGAGCGCCTTTGGTGCTGAGACTCGGTGAGTATCAATTGAGGGCAGTTCTGCTCTGAAATTAATGGTGACAGTGACAATGAGGCTGGGTAACTAAGAGCAGCTGTTTTCTGGATGATACTTAGCACAATCGGGCTTCTTCGAGAACATATATGCTCTAAAACACCGCATTCGTGTTGAGAGCATTTGATCATATTCCGGTCACCCGATGCGGTGGGAAATGAGAGATGCGGGCAACGCAGGGTTCCCAATCTGACAGGTCGAGAAGTGAATCGACATGGTGAAGTGCAGCTCTGCGAGCGAGAAGACTCCATGAGGTCGTCGAGAACCAGAAGCGCCGCCGATTAGAACATGCGATGCGCTTCCGCGGAGACTCCGGGCATGATGTTGTTGTGGCTTGGGGAACGCGTAGAAAGAGAGTTTGCTCACAAATCTGGCTCGGCCGAGTCATTTCGAGAACGAGCGCATCAATGTCTACGAGAAGAAACAGTGACGATCGCAGAAGTGCTGAATGAATTTATAGATTCAGTGGAAGTACACGATGGAAGGCCAATTCAAACACCATTAGGCCAACAATTCCAGCACGACACAAACAGCTATTCTAAGAAAGATTCCATTTCGGAGATAAATATACAGACGACCATACATTCTATACAAGGCCATTTCGCAGCCTGATCCAGTACCCGTGTTCGAAGACCTCCTCTGCAACACAATGCAGATCCTCATCCTCGGCGCTTCAGGCCGGACAGGCCAACTCGCAATGGCCTCGGCGTTGGAGAAAGGCCACACGGTCACGGCTCTGGTTCGGAACCCGCCTACCTTCACCAATCCCGACCCTTCCAAAGTGACAGTGGTCAAAGGCACGCCAATCAATGAGGCAGACATCGATGCCGCCTTCGTCTCCTGTCCAAATCCCATCAATGCCGTGATCACAACCTTGGCAATGCCTCGGACATCAGAATCGCCATTTGGAAAACCAACAGCAGCACCGTTCTTCTTACGAGATGTGCTGAAAAACACTATAGCCGCGATGTAGAAACACGGAGTGAAGAAGATCGCGATCACGTCTGCATTCGGAGCTGGAAATTCATGGCCTGAAATGTCCTGGCTCCTGAAAGGCATGTTCTCGTGGACACCAATGAGACATGTTGTTGCGGAGCATGATGCTGTTGATAGCGAAATTCGGAAGCATGAGCAGCTGCAGTGGACCGAGGCGAGGGCAACAATGCTGAAGGATGGCGACCAGAAGGAGGTCAGGAAATTTGGTGAGACAGGCACGGGCGTGAAGATGATGGACTCGGTAACAAGAGCCAGTGTGGCAGAGTATCTTGTAGACAGTGTAGAGGGCGATGGACAAGGCGCGGTTGTCATTGCCAATTAATGCTCAGGTCCAGAATTGCGCAGCTTCGGCAATCCGCTGTAATTTTCTTGCATGCTCGGCCTGAATGACCTTGAATTTACTCATGCACGCAATGCCTGTACAGTGCCTCGCTCAATCTGACCAATAATGCCGCCTCCAGAGAGTGTCCAGGTCTCGCTCACGAGGTTCTCTGTGACACCATTCCTGAGCATTCCAGATTGCGCATAGTACTGCATGACACCCCGAGCTTCCTCTTTGCTTAGCCCCTTGAGTTTTGTAACGCCTACAGTCGCCATTGCGTCTTGTACCCACTTGTCGTAAGCGACGTACGGGTCGCCCGCTGGAGGTGGTTTCTTGTTCTGAATGGCTTCGTTGCGCTTGATACAATGGTGTAAAGTATGCGCGCTTGCCTTGTTCGACTCAGACACAGCTGCGAGAACCATGCCGCCATTTGGAAGAGGGGTCCTGCCGGAGAGCAAATCAATGAAGTGCTTCACAAGTGTGAGCTCGTGTGCGTGGATTGGCTGAGCATCGGAATTCAGATAAGCAGACAGCCGGGAGACGTGGTCGAAGCCGTCCAAGCTATAGAATACTGGTGGAAGATTATCTCCTGGCGCCGTAAGTTCGGCCCAGAAAGCTTGCCAGACAGGCCATGCAGCGTCTGGATCTCGAGCACCTAGTTCTGCAAGCCTCAGAAGTGTGCTGTTTGCCGGGAGAGAGATCGGTAGCTTATGCTGTTGCTTCATCTTCAATGTCTCTAATGTGTTGCGATTGGCCTTGGCAATATTGTCCAGGAGCTTCGCTGTGTAATGCGGCTGAACGTACATTGTTCCACTGTCGGTCTCGATGGGCTCGTAGGATGTGTGCGCGTTGACCAGATCCTGAGCTTCTGGTACATGCACGACCATCCAATTCTTTAACGAAACCATAGCCATTGCCTGAAGCTGCAACACACTCTTGCCGCTGTCGCGCTCACCATATATGACTTTCCGTACTGTTCTCCCTGCATTTTCTGCCGCGACCCATTCTATGTCTCCAGCAACGTCTACTGTCTCTTTCCGGATCAGTGTCGCCGGTCGTCGGAAAAGACTCCATCCTTGCGTGGGCTTGAATGCTTCTGCTGCTCGTAGTGCATCGACAGTAGGGTTCTTGAGGCCCAAAACAGATCCTTGATATTTTTGGAGGACCTGGCTGTTGATGTTTCCGACATCGAGGTCTGGCAGGCCTTGTATCTCCAGAGCATTGGTGTTGCTGAGCACAACCCTTTTGCGAAGCGCTTTTCTTTCACCAACAGCAGGCGGTCTCGTAGTGGCTGCACGCTTGTTCTTGTTGAGGCGTAACGTCTTTCCTGCTCGAGACGCTGGCTTCGCAACTACACTCTTCTTCTTCTGTACTGGTTGCGCGGAGAGAGATGTTGATGTGGAAAATGCTGATCGCTGTATGGCATTGTTCGGCATAGAGCTCTCGATAGCATTGAGTGAGCGCTTCAGGCAGCGCAGGCACATCGAGGACGGCATTGGAGTCTGCATCGTTGACTATGTTGCTCTCTGTGGAAACATTGCATGGAGTGGCCGCGGAGATGCCAAGCCTTCCCGCTCAACTTCTCGACAACGACCTGCCCTTCGACTTCTACATTCCACACCGTCATCAATTATGCCAGCGCCCACCTTACCACAGCCGGGGTTGAAACCCATCCGACCACCTGAATAGCAGTGACACTCCTCTCAAACTCGAACGAGACATTCGTCATGGTCTTTGTTTCCATCGCCATGAAAGGGCTCGGTCTTGTGCTCTAAGAATGGAACAACGAAGCAAAGGTGTCCTACATTGTCTTGCTTCAAGCAATGTCTACTTACATGGCACCTCGAGACCTTTCCTTTCCGCCTGGCAAACAATTAACACACCTTAGCGCTGGCAGCAAGGATCACTTTTCAAACATGCAAACTCGCGCTGAATTCCTCAAGACCGGGCTGGAAGCAACTAATGCAGTATCAGAGAGCGACGATTGTGCTGTATGCACAGATGAATACACGGAGCCCGTCAAGATAAAAGCCTGTGGCCACATGTTCTGCAGACAGTGCATCTGTCAATGGCTATCGTTGCGATCGAAGAATACCTGTCCGACTTGCCGACGAGTCCTCTTCGCCCTTGACGACAGCGATTGCGGGCCGATCGCCAGAACCCGAGAACAGGTCGTAGCGATGAATGAGGCATTGCTAAATTCTCGATTACTGACCGGCGAGTTCCACACATTTAATGCAGGCATAAGGTGGACTGTGTCTGACCTCCAACGAGCTATCGCAGCGGCAAACTTCTGGCTGGGAGAGCGACATCACACGAATGCAGCGGGGCCTGCGATTACCAATAGTCGCCGATTGGGCCACCACATCATCACAATGGGCAATCTGTTGCTGGGATATGCGCAGGCACTGCAACGTCCATACAATCAGGATGAGCTCCACGATTGGTGCCGCGTGCTACGTGCTTTGTACGACGTTCTCAATACCAGAGATGGCACGCGAATGGACGCACTCGTCATGGTGCATCATCTGAGATCGGAGATTCAGGTAAGTCTGGCACACCAAGGGCTCTCTGTACCACCTCTTTTCAACGACGAGCTCCAACACGGACCGCTGCGAGAGGATCTAGACCTCTTGCTGCAGTACGTCTGCCAAAAGGCAGTTGAAGACATTCGCCGTCATGAGCAGCGCAAGATCGCAGCTCGGCAGGAAAAGTCCTTTATCGGTAAGTTCACGCAGTGGGCTCAGCATTACTGGGCGGGCAGATCGTAGCATATAAACACGAAACCATACCTTGTCTTCCTGGAAATATCAGTAAGTATAGAAATGCTCTTTCACTGATTTCCTCTCAATTGGAGACTCACTTAGCACAGAGCCGGTCTCACCCACACAACTTATGCCTGACAGCGAACCCGTAGGTACCAGACCAAGAGCTGATACGCACAGTCTAGTTGCGACACCTGAATCCAGATTGGGCACCCAATTACCTTGTCAGTGGTGCAACAGGTCTTGATCGAGCGATGGGCGGTAAGCTTGCGGCATTGAAATGTCGCACCATGTGCTATCAGCCCGATGCATCGTGTGCTCCTACCTTGAAGTATCGTTTGCAAGCATAGTGTAGCATCGTGTCTTTTCATCAACCACGAAACTGGCCCGCTCCAGCAATCACCCGATATATCAGACATTCTACAGGACGAGAACTCGAGATGTCCCTGCATCGATGTGGGGATATCACGAGATGCATCTCGTCGTCTGTCGGTACGTATCTCGCAGCTTCTACGGTCCTGGTGCTTGGAAGCGAGCGACGGAAGCTGGCGGCACGGTTCGCTGCAGGCAGACCAATTTTGGACGTCGTAATCTGAATAACAGCCTCTGCCTTGCTAGGTGTGGTGTAAAGTGAGGTCGCTTCCAGATTAGGGTCTCATTTCCATAGAATGAGCCAATTCGCTCTGTCCTCGAGCTCTCGTGATGTGCATACATGTCATGTCGGTAGCTGTTATCATGATGTCAAACTACTATAGCATTCGGTCCTTTGTGCATACGAGTGCAACATACAACTGCCCAAGCGGCTTCGCAAGCATGTCGGTGTAATTGCGTATCGCTCTTCACAGGCCCAAGCAACGCAGGGAGCTAGAAGCTTGATAGCAGATGGGTCGGCGTATAAGCCAATCACATGCCGGACAGGGTCTTTCCCCGCAATCTGCGGAGTGAGTGTCAAGAGTCAAGAGGACGCTAAACAAAGAAGTAGATTCGCCGTCTCGAATGCTACTTGTTCCTTCGAACTGCAACAACACTCCGACCCTCTCTATACCACTCTGCTTGTGCTGTACGACCTCATTGAACACGAATTGGCCCTCCATAAAGCATACCAAACATATATCGAACATTGGTGACGACACACACTGGAGACCCTTGGTGACGTACATCATATCACACCAGCTCCTGACGATCTGCGAGACTGCGTTTCGAACGGCTTACGAACAACACCTCCTGGCTTCTTACGAACTGGGAACAGCCGTGATAAGAGCACACTACGACTAGCATCGCGAACAACCACTAGGACTGTCGTTGGCCTTAGCGCCACCCAGTCCAAAACACTACACTTGCATCGGAGACCGATTCATCCCTGATACACCGCCAAGTCGCACGCCAAACTACGCCCACCATGACCGACGACAACACCTCTTCGTCACCACCACGCTCGGCACGTCGCTCGTCTTTCGCAGGCGAGACGCTTGCCAGTCTCTTTGGCTCAGGCCACCGCGGCAGCATGTCTAGGACGACCAGCGAGGCCAATACTAATGGTAATGGTCAACAACCTGTTCAGTCCTATCCAGGCCCAATCACTCAAGCAGCTGCCTCGGCTCAGAGACGGAGACTATCGATCAGCACTCTCGGTCTCTCTGGTTCTCCCAACTCGTCTCCTTTCGGCTCGTACAACAATCGCCGGGACAGCTACGGCACTGCCGGCAGCGATAGCATCGACGAATCCGCAATCGAGGACGAGCCTGGTCCAGCCAGTGCCGCACCACAGACACCATTCGCGAGACGCATGTCGTTTGGAGCAAAGGCTTTGCGAGATGTGAGGACGGGAGGGACGACTAGTCCCAGCCAAAATGGTACTAGTAAGCCTGGCTCTACTACTGCCACCACCGAGAACAATGCACCGAAAGCACAGAACGGGACGATCTCGAACCGAGATTCCAAGGCTCGAGGTTTGTCTGAGATGCACCTTCTTTTGTCGACATCGTCGCTCCACAATCACGTTCATCCTTCCCTTTCCCCCGAACTCCTGCTGACATATCGTGATCTCACAGGCTCTGAAGGATTTAATTGGTCCGAGAACTTCCGCACACGTGCCGAGCGTACTTCCATTGCAGGAGGCTCCTCGGGCTTTGGTTTCGGTCAGGGCTCATCGCCAGGCCGACATGACAGGAGCAAGAGCGTTGCGGTCATGGAGCCTCCAGCTCGCGAGATGCCGAAACCGAAGGAACAGGTTCGACCAGACCACTTCCAGGAGAGAATTTTGAAGGGAGACTTTTACATGGACTAAGAATTGAAGAGATGGAACGATTTTTGGGTCAACACGATTTGACGCGGGCGTCCTTGTGGATGAAAGCTTTGATGTGGGGATATGGAATGGAGACAACCTGCTTGGAACACTACTTGAAAGCAACTGGAAGGGATGAATAAGCGGGCAATTCACCTTTTGGCCACCAAAACTGCAGGAAAAGCAATCAAATGGTAGGCGCCACGGCAGAATGGGCATATAACGAAGTCACGAAGCACAGCATATTATGTTCGCAATTTCAGCAAATGAGATGAGTTGAAGGAGTTTGACGAGGTCGTTGATCGGAGATGCAAATGTACGAGAGCGAGAAATTTCTTTTGGCACTGGCTGGCAACACGGAATGGTTGGCACAAGGTGTATGAGTATCAAATTGAGAATCTGAATCACAGGTCTGAATGCCTGTCATGCAATGCAAATCGCTTCAGTCGCATCACTTTGCTTACCGCATCAGTTCCTTGCCCGAGTCTTCACGCATCACTTCATCCAAGAAGCCATGCCCACTATTACTCGCCGTTCTGATGCCGTCAGACCACCATCAATCATGTCGACAAAAGAATGGCCAAAGGACTTAGAACAGTACGCAAAAGTGGAGTCGCCGTCTGCCGGTACCCAAGCGGAGTCTGTAGGTCTTGGCATTATTCATGTGAAAGTGAAGCTGACTTCCCCGACAGTGAGACTTGCGTCCTGCACCACGCACGGATCTTGCACCTCGAAATCTAACCAACGAAGTCGCTAAGAAATTCCCTCCTTCCATCCAATCAATCAATCTCAAGCGCATCTGGTCTCAAGGGTAAGATACGCAGGAGATAAGAGGGGAGGTGAAGGACTACCAAGACCTACCCTCAGGTGATCTCAGGCGACCCCTTGATGTCGCCTGGTGAACCGGCTCCTGCGGGATGCGTGGTTCGACTCCCGCGATGCGGCAGATATCTGCTTCTTTTTGCTCAGCAGCTCGTTCTGAGTGAGAGCTGTCTCCGCTCTTGCCTCCCGCGAGCTTCCCAACGGTCTTGCAGCCAACAACAAATAAATCCGAATCAAAACACCGCCCCTCCATCCAATCATTTCAAGCGCGTCTGGTCCTAAGGGTAAGATACGCAGGAGTCTTGACGGGCCTAGGGTGATCTCCTTGCTATCACCTTTGCTCTTCTCTCTTCTTCCTCTTGTTCTTCTAGTCGCCGCCTGATGAGTGTTGTTCAAACCATCGCTTGTTGGCTAAGTGTACTTTCAGGTTCTCGCTTGGTGCGTGTTGTTTCAACACCTGCTGGGTGAAGTCCCCATCCGAAAGCTCGAGGAACGTCAAGACCCTGTGGGATGCGTGGTTCGATTCCCGCGGCGCTGCAAATATCTTCTTTTTTTGCTTTTTGCTCTTCATATGCTCACCGAGGAAGTCGCCTTCAGAGGATCGTGACTGTCCAGACATGCTCAACTTTTGCGCTTTCTCATGATCATGACCATGTTCCTTTATGCGTCAGCAGACTAATGAGAGCTTGACCCATCGTATCAAAATGCGGAATCCGTGCGACTCTTTTTATCCTCGCATTTCATTCTCGAACTGAACCTCACTAGCAGTATCGAATAGTCTCACAAACCGAATGATCTACTCACCATCCTTGTACTCAACATCTCTCTTGGGCCAAGCACCAATGTCAATGATCGCTTCAGCCAGCGTTCCTGGTCCACCAAACGTCTCGCTCACAAAAGCCTTCATCAGATCCAGCCCATTCAACAAAGCACCACTGGTCCAGATTTTGCCATCACGCACATACCTCTTCTCAACCCAATTCGCCTCGCGATGTTTCTCTCTAAGCATGGAGATGAACGGCTGCGGTGCGGTTGCTGTCTTTCCATCGAGCACTCCAGCCTGCAAGAATACCATCATGCCTGCGCAAATGCTCAGGAAGGCGCTAGAATCTTCGTATGACTTCCTAACGAACGCCAGCTCTGCTTCGATCGGAGTGTAGTTGCCGTGGTGAGCGCCCATGAGGACGATGTCGAGCGGCGGACAAGTGGCGAAGGAGTCCAGTGTAAGGCTTAGCATCGCGAACACGGCAGGTTCAAGTTCCGCGGGAATGGACACTTACAGTAGCTTGCACCTAAGAAACAATAAGTTTGGAGGTCAGCAATATTCTGTACTGTGCGCGCTTCGCGACTCAGCGACGAGACAGCGGTCCCATCTCCGACACCGCTTTCTCATTCGTACTTGTTGCGCTGAAGTCGCGCTCTACACGCCGGGATTTCCTCACTATCATTCCGGCAGTCAAACGAGCCGGCGTGGCTTTCTCGTTGACCCAGTGAAACTCGATGTCAAGTGCTTGGGCTCGCAGCTGCTCTGGCAAGATGTTCATGTGCTCCATAAAGGCCTTACTAATGCCATGGAGTAGGTCGATCGGGACGACGTCCAGAGCTTCGGTCAACCTTGTGTAGAATGTAAGTATAGGGCTTTCTACGAAGTTTGTGTATTGGACGTACGCATTGACGAGAATGACACCAACGTGAATGGTACGACCTGGGTTGCGAAGATCGATAGGCATGTTCTCGTCTGTTGAGAGTGGCGGCGCTGTTGACTACGAAATGTTCTGTGGAATTGAGCTTTGATTCTGTTTGCTTGCCTCTACCTACTTCGCCATTAGAGTCTTTTATGGTGACACAGGCCGACATAGACATCGCGCCAGATTTAATGTCGCTCTTGAGTTCCACCGTCTTGGAAGCAAAATTTGCTCAAAGATTATGAAGCAACTTACAACATGCTTCATCTCCGGCCGCCAAGACTGGCGTTGTGCTCAGGCAACCAGAACTGCGCCCCATATCCGTCATGCCATATTGAATTGGCTTTGTCGCATTCGCGTATGGAACATGCTTAGCATCTTCCCGCAGACTATCATGCGATGGCAGAGACTCGTGGTGCTTGCGATCCTGTCGAATTTGGCTGCCCAGGTGGTGGCTTGCCCGCCGCTCCTGCTGATCTCTGGTGCTGAGCTGTGCTGAGCAAGCACAATGATCTTCTAGGTCCGGGGTCTTGGAGGAGCGGTTAAGCAGCAGCAATCGATATCAAACAAGAACATCAACTGATCCGGCTCTTGGGAATTTATCTATGCAAGTTCCTCTAACCAGCCATGCCAGCGGTCCCGAGTATCGTCGAATACCAAAACGCATTCCACCTCTTCTTCCCGCTCGGCCAGTCTTCCATGGTATCCTTGCCTTTCAATGTCAATCTGGTCATCGCGCCGATGAAGCTCAGCAGTATTATAACTTCCTCGTTCTCGTCATTCGGCGGTTCATGCCATTCTAGAACTGCCTGGTACTTTTTGTTTGGCGTAAGCGTAAATGTCGCAATTGGAGTCTTGTAAACCTCTTCTGTCAGGCGATATCCAGATGAAGATGGCTTCGGACGACCTGGTCTGCTGTCTCCAAACTTGGTCCAGACGACTTTCCGAGGTGGCGATACCGACGATGGCGGAAGTGTAAAAGAATATGAGGCGGGATGCGGGTGACCTATCCGAGCGCGAATCTGGAGAAGTTCTGATGGAGAACCATTGCCTTGGTGAGCCGGACCGTGGATCTGGAAGTTGTTGTGGGTTGCTGGGAATGATAGGCTACCTATGCGAGAAGTATCCTTAGCGTGGAGAGTGATGCTAGAGTCTTTCGAACGGTGCAAATTCGACTCGACCTTGTATTCTACGCCATCTGAGGAACAGAGACGGCCACTTGACATGGGTCCATTGCTACTATAGTAATAGTATTCTGGGAAGGACTCGCTGGACACAGTCTTCTCGTCATTGGCCCGGTCGTAGTAATTTGGTGGCAATTGGTAGAAGCTCATGGCCGAATTTGGTTCGATGTTCGACATCTGTAAGTGCGGTCCTCGGAACTATTATCTCGTGAGTGGCGTTGAACGACCAGTGTCAGCGAGCGGTTCATTGCAGTGTATATGTCTTCTGTTTCTTGGCGTCAAGCGAGAGTTACGTCACGCCGGAGGCTTGGGTCTTGGAATGCCATGACAGTCGTACAAAGAAGGCTGTGGAGATCAGACGAAGGCGTGCTGCATCTGGCTATACAGCGTGTGAGCCTCACCACAAGGTATGCTGGACAAGTAAGTAGGAGTTGGCATTCAGGCCAGGTGACCTCGCCAGTCTAAGCATTATCCACAGTGATGAATTGAGTTCTTGTAGCCTGTCATATCCCTCAATTCAAGACCTGACAACAGACTTACCGATACAATCATAGCAAAGCGCACCTTCGGGGGCCACCGGCATGGTGAGCGATATGCTGCGTCCTCTCGTCGGAAATATAGTAAAAGCTGCCCATGCTGCTCGCGTCCATCTCCAGCCTTGGCGTAGGCACTGACACTTGTGCTTATCGCAGAGAGACTATCCTTGAGAGACAGTTTTGCTCGTTCGAAAGCTGATTATTGGCATTTGGTTGTTCGTGCAACTCTACGAGCAGAGCAGAGTTGCAGGTTCGGTCAGGAGTGGCGGCACCGTGTGAGGCGGCGGGAAGTCCACTTTCTCCAAGCAGAAAGACTCGGGCATTCGCTTTCGTACTATGCTTGTAGGAGTGGAATCACGGTCTTGAGAAGTCATGGATTTGGTGAAGGAGAAAGACCTCGACGCGATCGCGAACTTGTCACGCATCTACCTCCTAGCGTGAACGCTTTGACCCACACTTATGTAAGCGATTGCAAGGGTCAGGAACGAACACCTAACTTTCGCGACTGGCTTCTTGAGGAAAACAACATATTCAACATCTTCGAGCAAATGGACTCCGCAAGCCCGGTCGAAGGTCCAGACACCTTCAGCCGGGTTCTGCCTCTCCCTTTCCGTCTCCAATTCGAGCTTGTACTGGGATTCTGGCTTTGGGCATTCAATCTTCATGGTTTTCATCTCCTGAACATCGACATTTTCACCTTGATACATTATCCCACCAGGCCCACTCACGATGAGCCGCCACTATATGTCTCGACGTATAGGCTCGCGACGGTCTTGTCGGGTATGTGGGTGGGCGCAATCATCCTTTTCTGGAACTTCACACACGGCCAAGCAGATCTGGTGATCGCCTACGACTGGATTCCGAATCTGCTATTTCTGGCCATTCTGGTTGTCCTCTTCGCGCCACGTCTGCCATGGACACAGCGCATATTCGGTAGCACTAGCTCACATGGTGTCCATCGATTGCTGTATGGACTTCTACGATGTACGCCAGGAGGAATCGCAAAGCCGAAAGGAGAAAAATTTGGAGATGTTCTGCTGGCAGATGCTCTCACTTCCTACTCGAAACCTATCTCCGAGATTTTTGTGACTTTTTGCATGCTCTTCAAGGGCATGCATACGACCAACAAGCCTGATCGCGCATGCGGGCACGAATTCATTGTACCTTTGGCAATTGCCTGGCCATTCGTGATTCGATTGAGACAGTGCATCAAGGAGCAACAATGGGCCAACGCTGCCAAATATGCGACTGCATTTCCAGTTATCATTCTCAGCTCTATGATGGGTAAGGATGCTACATGGAAAACGATATGGTAAGAGACATCAATCATAACTATCATACATGGACACTAACTTTATTAGGCGCCTTGCGGCTCTGGTCAATTCTTTATACAGCTTCTGGTGGGATGTATCTATGGATTGGGACCTTACGCTACTCTCTCGGTACCGTCATCGCTCGCCATTTGGTCTACGCCAACAGCGTGTCTTCAGGGCGCCGCTTCTCTACTATTCTGTCGTGGCTTTTGACCTTGTTCTGCGCTTTGCCTGGTCTTGGAAGCTGTCTTTGGCGCTGGTCTATTTGGATGGCATAGAAGGTGGCGTCTTCCTCTTGGAGATTGTAGAACTTCTTCGACGATGGGTGTGGGTCTATTTCCGAGTCGAAACAGAATGGGTACGCTCGACGCAGCCTGCAAGCATAGCACTATGATACAGCCACGCAATGCTATACTATGCTGGCCTGCCGAGTCTGCCTAATCCCTCCTACCAACACAGCTCTCGCTAGTGTTGCCTCGCTGTCTCGTCGCTCGGAGTCTAAAACAAAGCTTGGAGCGCTGTCGGATCGCGGAGGCGAGGAAACACTTCCCCATTTCATTGGTAGCATCAGATGAGCCTGTTCTTCTCCACGCGGAGCAACCTTCCCGCTTCCGCCGTAATGAGTGACGAGATTGCTGATGAAAGGTCGCATCACCAAGATGGTAGATGCGATCAGCGAATAACACAGCTCTGCCTGGCTCCATGAAACGAACTCAGCCTCGAGCAGGGTCGGGTCCCATCGTTCGGAGTCTGGATAGCTCAGCAGGCGGAGGATAGTGAACAGGATGACTGGGAGCCGAAAAGCGAACATGACCACAACGACCATTTTCTGACTCCAGCTCAGCGCAGAAACACCCCAGACAAGCCAGATCGACATGCCGACCATCGCCAGCTCGAATAAGCAGCCAAAGGCATCGAGAATCTCCCATCGTAGGATAATGGCATCACTGCAGCTGGCCGTACTCACGCGCCATGGTCGTTCCAAGTCGCATCTGAGGGAGAGTACGAAGACCAAGGTAACTGTCCAGACTGATATGAGTGCGAAGATGACTTTGACAGTCTTTCTGTGGGGATTGAAAGGTGCGATCCGAAGCAGGAACGCAGCAACAGACGCTTTCGAGAGTCCAATGCCGAGGGCAAAGAAGAGTGTCGCAGCATAGTACAGCTTAAATATACTTCAGTCACCGTTTCATCGTACGCGTGTCAAACGAACCTTACTCACCTGCTGTACTGTGTTCAAATCACTGACAGACAGCGAGATCTCCGACTTTCCAAGCCCCGCACGACACGCTCCAAGCAAAAGCGATGCTTCCACAACGCTGAACAATGTCGCGATGGCCAGCAGCGCATCATCCAGGCCGGCTCCAGGACTGATGATCTTGCGAATGAAAACGCGAATGCCCGCAAAGATCAGAGTCAAGGCCAAACCCAACGAAGCAGCAATTATGATCCATGCTGAATGGTCGTCGTCTGTGACTGTCGCAAAAGGAGGAGAATAGCCAGTGCTGTTCGATGGCTCGGACATGCGTCTTTTGCTTGAGTCTGCGCATGCACAAAGAGGCGTGCGAAAAATGTCAAACGGCTATCTCGGAAAAGTCGTAATAGCGTAACAATGTCCTGCAGCGTCCAGACTTGGAGTTTCGGGGAACATCCCAGTTCACCTATTAGGCATCAATAATAATAATAAACAAGAAGAGTGTTATAGCAAAAGTGACATCTCTCCACAGTAGAGGAGGAAGAGAAAGAGTTGAGACATGTTTCTGATGACATCTGCTGCCAGCTGCCAGCTCATCGTCCTTCGTATGCAAATGCACGAACCAGGGGTCGAACAGAAAAGCATAAAGTATAAGCGTTGATGTACACTTTAGGTTTCTTGTATCCGGCTTAGAATTGCGCAATTCTGTCCTACTTATCCAATAAAAAGTGGTGCTGAATCGCGATCTGAAATTGCGAGTTTGAATTCTTGTTTACTTTTGGATCGCAGAATAGGTGAAAGTTGGCGAGGGAGCTTGGTTGGTGTGTTCGGAAGCAGAAGCAACACGATGATGGAGAGTGTTTCACATATGTTTCTTGTGTCTTAAGGTTAGCAAGGCTAGAGCTTTGCATGTTCTGTATTTGTATGTACACTGAAAAGAGAAGGAGAAGTGGTTTGTTGATAGCGAAAAGGCATGCGGTCGCCTCGGATTGCTCGCTCGTCTTCGGCTCCACCGGCCCGCGCAGATTCAGGTCTCATCCTTGCGTAGATCCGGACATCCACACACTACAGGCCTCTTGACAACCAACTAGATGCTCGAAGACTATATTGTATACGAGCATCCGATGAGCTCGGAGAGTCATCGTAAACCAGAATGGCAATGCAATAGTGGTGATGTCTAGCATCTAGTCTATGTTCCAATCCGTTACCATGCACACAACCGGTGTATCAAGCTGCAAATGCGCTAACATCGTCACAACTACTCGTGTCTCCTCACGACTTGCAAGGCTCTTCACACGACCTCATTCGAGTGTGGCCCGTCCATTGGTGCCTCAGCGCCAGCTCGCGCTTCTGCTGCCTCTGCTCGCAGGTGCCGACCAATTTCCTGTTGGGCCGCAGCACTGTGTTGGAGCTTTTGCGCCTTGCCAAAGAGGCACTGCCATAGGTCGTCATTTGCTACCACCTCTCCGCCGCTCTTACCTGCAACCAACAACTTGGTGAGCGGTGCCGACTGCAATTCTTCTGAATTTGCAGCATCAATAGCGGTCTCTTGCAAGGGCGCCGGCGTCGCTGACCTGCTCTTTGGGTTCTCCCGCTGGCTTTGCTCTCGAGACTGGACATGCGCAAGTCGGCGAGCCACAGATGTCTCGTAGATTGTCTCCTCGACAGTATCATTGATAAGATACATCCACACAGTGGTTGGTCGGGTCTGTCCGATTCGGTGAACACGCGCAATGGCTTGAAGCTCCACAGCTGTCTGTATGAGAGGCTCGCAGACAAAGACGTGGGTGGCATTGACAAGTGTGAGACCAGAAGAGTCTGTCTTAGCGTCCAAAAGAAGGCAGTCAATGCTGGCATCATTGCGGAATTTTTCGACAGCACCAGACCGGCCGAGGCGAGCGAAGCCGATCTTGAAGTCTCTCAAGGCACCTCCCAAGACGTCCAAGAACTCACGATACTGACTGAAAATGATTGACTTGGCGCCCGGATCATTGTCGCGAATCCAGTGAAGATGCCTTCCCAGGGTATCGATCTTGGTGCCATACGATGTCGGTAAGTCAATCGACTTGATCTCATCCATCAGACGAGAGTCCACGTCGCTGTAGATGGATTTTGTGGATGGCGTAGCAGTATTTCCAGGTGACTGCGAGGATGAGGCTCCGGCCGACTCTTCTTGGAGACGGATTTCCTGCGGCTTGAATGTGATATCGTGAAGGTCGTGAGCACCAAGCTTGCGCTTGCAAGTTGGACAGGTTCGCTTCTGGTGGAACCATTGTTGGAGACATTCCTTACAGAATGTATGACCACAAATCGTGAGTACACCGCGCTCGAAAGTGGAAATGCATATGATGCAGGTCCGTGGTCCAGATTGCCCACTGTCCTCTTCCCTCAGGTTGAGCAAGAAACGCTCCTTCATTTGAAGCTGCTGAAGCTTGCTTGAGAACTGCTCTTCCTTGTGCATCGCAACACCCAGCGCAGCTTGGTCAAGGTTAGTATCTAGTTCGTCCTTGTATGGCGCGACTGAGTCCGACAAATCTTGCAGTTGCTTGTAGAATTCCACTCGATGGTTTTGCGTCGCACGAAAGAGCTCCAGCTCCTTGTCAAGACCAGCGAGTGCCTTCGTATAAGCAGAGAAGACGGCTTGAAGCGCATCGATGTGGCCTTGGATTAACGCTCCTTCAGTCGCCAGCCGAGAGCCACCTTCGAATTGCGATGTAACTTCCAGTGAGCGAGCCTCTTGAATCAGAGAACGTATCGAGCCGACCACATTCCTACGACTTCTTAATTTGTTCCGGATGGTGTAGAGATCCAGTGTCAGTTGAGGTGCATGGACACCTTCGGGCTTCTGATCCTCGGGCAAGTCTGGATCAAGCACCCACTTCGCTCTCTTAACAGCTTCCTTAACTTCATGATCAATGAGTGGGGTGCTCTCGTTTGTGATAAGAGCATTGAGATCGGCCTGCACAGCTTTGAAGGCATCGAAATAGACGTAGAGCTCGTCTTGTTGCTTCGTAGAGTCTTCGTATTCATCGCCTGTGATTTCAGCCAGTCCATCATCTGTGTCGACTAATGGCTTGATCAGGAAGTCAGCCATCTTGGCTCGCCAGTCTTTGAGCACGGCGACTTGTTCTCGAATGACATCAAACAACTCGTCACTCTTCTCAACAATACGTCTACTTTCGATGCCACCTGTGCTTCGTAGGTCCTTGACTTTCGGCAGCTGAGTGAATTTCTTCTCTTTCCCGGCGTCGAGATCTCTGAGCCTTCGCATAAAGCTTTCCGCCTTGCGAAATATCTCCTGCATCAACTCTTTTCGCATGAGCTTAGCGTTTTCGTACAGTTCCACTTCTTTTGCTTCAAGCTGCCTGAATTCATCAGAGTCTGCTTTGGTCAGGCTTTCGTTGCTTTTGATCTGATAGTACGAAGTGGCAGCGTAGAAGGCGGCCTGATGCTGGACTTGCAATGCGGTGCGCAAATTACTCTTTAGACGACCAGTCAGAGGTGTAGACTCAGTAGCGGAATCTTCACCATCAGTATCGCTGGAGGCACCCGGATCAGCAGCTTTTGCGGCTGCGAGACGTGACCTCGCTCCTTCCACCAGCTTTTGGCTGTCTGACAGCACGGCTTTGTAAATCTCGAGTGCCTGGCGTGAACGATTCTGGTCTTCCTGATTGTTGCCAAGTATGTGTGCACGTTGAAGGGACGAAACTGCCAAATTCCGCTCTTCTGTACGCAAACTGGTCTCGTTCTGCTCGATCATAAGCTCGAGCACTTGCGCGACCGTTCGTAGCGGATTCGTGCCTCTACCCAGGGCTCTCCTATTCTTGCCACCGACTTGCGGATGCAAGCAGGTCTGCCTCAGACGTACTAGCCATGAGCGCATAGCTTCAGTTGTTCGAGGGTCGCTCGGGTCCCAGTCATCACGTACAGGCTCGCCACACTTGCCCAAGCCGACCTCTTCGCACATCTGATCGAAGAGCTCTGTGTAGTTCTGCTGCTCGATGACCGAGAAAGGCAGAGTGACAACTACACGCTTCTGAGGAGGCAGTTGCAGTTCGTTTCTGATTTGTGCCTTTGTGTGTCGGAGTGCGATCTCGCCGAATATCTTACGAAAGTGGTGCCGATGATTGGTGATCAAGTGACTCCACAATTTGCCGTTGCTGGCGAACGGTTCGTAGCGCAGGAAGATCAGCAGTCCAAGTAAATCCTCAACGTCTTTTCGAAGCGGAGTGCCAGAGACTGCCCAGGAATGAACTCGCGGTAGGCGACATGCCACACGTGCAGCCGCTGTGACACCACTCTCCACCATCTGAGCTTCGTCGAGAACGACTCGCCACCATTCAATCTGCACCAGCGGACTGCGCTTTCGTTCATGCTTCCTGGCATGCCGCATAGCGCGATCAGGAGGATCTTCAGCGAAGTGAATTTCGCGACCCAAGACCTGATAGGTTGTGATGACCACATCATAGTCCTTGCAGAGCTCACGGATCACTGTCGACTCCGGTCGATCTTTCTTCTTGCCATGGCCCGTAGCAATGCCTTCGTAATGAAAGACTTGAAGGTCAGGAGCATGTCGCTCAAGTTCTGACTTCCACTGCTGAGCCAGTGAATTTGGGGTTACGATGAGAGTGGCCTTCGATAGCCAGACTTTGGTGCCAGAGGTCCGATCAAAGACCATTCCAGGAGACATTCTAGGCCGCGTGTTCAGCGTCACGAGTGCCATAAGCTCGACTGTTTTGCCAAGTCCCATTTCTTCAGCTAGCAAGCCGCCCGAAATTCTTGCAGCGCTGTCTTGAGGAGGCTTTCGAGTCACGATGCCTTGCAGATGGTTCACCCAGCATTCTCGACCGCCAGCGTCCATAACTGGGTGAAAGAACCTCGTGTCTGGCATCAAATCCTCCTTGTCCTCCACGTCCGCATCTGTGAACGGTGAGGCATCTCGCGAAGGTCCAACACTCTCACGATTCAGCATCCAGGTTACTGCCCGCTTCTGAAATGGGTACAGATCTGACTCTAGTACGTTCCGATATAGATGCTCCGGCGGATCTACATCCTTGGAAGGGGCGTGGACACTTTCGTAAAAGTCTTGCGGGGTGAATGCCTGACTGTGGTCGAAGGCCTCTCGCTCGGCATCTGGATATGCATCGAGCAGTGTCTGGTAGTCGGGATAGACACGTGCACCGCCGACAGGTGCTCCAGCTGGAAACGCAGAGAGCCCAGAGCGCCACTTCAAAGACGCATGTAGACGCACCACTGCGAACGTGGGCCCGGCCGAGCGAGTGAGAGAGCATGAGATCAGAGACGCGGGTCGATCTTGTTGTCTGGATGTGGTGGCCCTCAGCTGACCAGGAAGAGCAATGCTGCGGAATAATGCGAGAACCTTCTCCGGGACTTTGCCGCACTCGACGAGCAAGACCGGTTTCTTTCCTTGGGGCAGACTAAGCTTCAGCCTCGTGCCAGCTTGGTCCGTTTCAATGGCATATGGTACAACGGGGAGGCCGGGCATGCCATCAAAGTCGACATCTTCGAGTACAGCGGAAGGTGACGCCGATTTGGAGTTGACAGATTCCGGGAAATGAAGGTCGATGGTAACCTCGAACAGTGGAATCTCTTCCGCAACAGGTGTTGGAGCCTCCACCTGTTGGACTCTTCGTCGCTTCTTTGGAGGCTCATCATCTTCTTGATTCTTATCGGGTCGCGCGCCATGCTCAAGAAACCAGCGCGTTGGGGTGAAGCCTCCCGTCTCGACCAGGATGGACCTTTGGTCGTGCGACTTGACCTGTGTAGAGAAGACCGTCGTCACAATGTGCTCTCGTCGAGGCGCCATCGTCGGAGTTCTGGCGACGGCCGTGACAATGTGGCCGAACTGGACCTCTCCAACGATGGTTCAGCGAACGACAAGATGTAAAGAACGAAAGATGGATTGAATCTGAAGATGAAGCTAGTTGATGGGTGAGGCAACACAGGCAGGGGTGGCGGCTATCGATAAGAACCACAAGCGTGAACTCTAAATTCATCTCGGATTTACGCCTGTTTTCTCCTGGTGGCGGATAATTTCGCGACGACAAACAACAACACACTTGCAAGGTCACTACGGCGTTTCGGAGTCGGCGTTGCTACAAGCATATCGAACGCGCATGGATTTGCCAAGCGCTTCTCCTCCTTTCTGCTCCTTATGATGAGCGACAGTGTTTCTGCCGAGCCTGTGCTGGACAAGGTGAATCTCTGACGCGATCACTGTGAACATGCTTGCTGACTTCGGAACTTCAGGCGAGGCATGTGAAATACTGGACGCGATGCTTGAAGACATATCTGCCACATCACTATACTGGGAACGAAAGTAATCGCATGTATCTCGGTTTCTTCATCATATCTGCACTGGACCTTCTTGACTCATGGACGGTCGTGACGAACGAGCAGGAACGCAAAGATTATATCAACTGGATCTACCACTGTCAGCATCCTGATGGTGGCTTCCGCATGTGGCCAGGCACCGATTTTGGTGACTTGCGAAATGAATCTAATGCGAAATGGGATCCTGCTAATGTGCCTGCGACCTATTTTGCACTTTCTGCTTTGTTAGCCAGTGGAGACGATCTCGAGCGAGTGAATCGTAGGAAGACTTTACAGTGGATACAAAGGATGCAACGCGAAGATGGCTCATTTGGAGAGACTCTAGTAGAAGGTGTTATAGAAGGCGGCATGGATCCTCGCTTTGGTTATTGTGCAACAGGGATCCGGTACATTCTCAGAGGCGATACGGAAGGGCCTTTGGGGATTGATGATGTGATGGTTGATGACATCGATATTGACGGGCTTGTTCGATGCATTACTTTGGCTGAGGTGTGAGGTTGAATGTACGATGCAAGACACGTCACTAACATAATCGCAGTCATATGACGGTGGCATAGCAGATCAGCCTTTTCATGAGCCGCATGCTGGCTACGAGTTCTGCGCTCTCGGAGCATTGAACTTTGTGAAACGATTGCAAACCCCAGCAACAGCAAGACTGGATAAGAGTAGGCACCATGGCCCTACCGATCCAAACATGACGATACGCTGGCTTGTGGAGCGACAGACCGATTTGGAAGAACCTGAAGAAGAAGTCGACATCGATGCAGTGGCCACGAATGATCCGGAAGCAGAGCCGACTGAGGTGCCTAAAGACACTTTGCATCAAGAAAGTGTGGCAAAAGACAGTGTAGAGCCTGATCCCATGGCTGGCGAACTTCACCAGAGTCCTGACAAGTCGATACCAATCACGCCATTTGGTCCGGAGCCACAGGAAGCTGGTATGAACGGACGCATGAACAAAGTTGCAGACACTTGTTACGCGTGGTGGGCAGGCGCGTCGTTCTATATGATGGACCAGCCTCAGCTCTTCAACCACACTGCTCTGAAGCGATATCTGCTCGGAAAGACACAACATCCAGCCTTGGGCGGCTTCGGCAAGTTTCCTGGAGATTTGCCCGATCTCTATCACAGTTGTCTTGGACTTGCTGCACTCGGCATGGTCGGCGTGGAAGGCATCAAAGAGGTGGATCCTGCCATGTGTATCAGCAAAACAGCCAGCGCTAGAATTCCCGAATTGTGGCAACGTTGGAAAGATTGAACTCTGTGCACCAGCACTCTCACAAAAAGGATAATTCATTATCAAGGGGTATCTTGCGTGACGCCAGCCGCTATGCTAATCAGAAAGTGTACGAAGCTCCAGGCGCCTCTATCTCTGGCTGTCCCAGGACCAACTCCGATGGTCATCCACATTGACAAATCTGCCTTCGACCAAGGCATTCCATCCCAGCATGACCGCCAAAGCGCGACAAGTGGCGCTGCTGACTGCGCAGACCACACCGTCACTCTCGCTGAGCACTGCCAAGTCCAACAAGTACGCTCTACCAACCAAGTTTCGCAACCGAAGAGCTTGTTCAGGCAACGTCTGGTTGTCGCCGGTTTTGGCACCGCCTAGAGAGAAGAACAAGGCGCTGTAGAAGCCACCTTCCCAGCCGGTGTTCTCCTCCATGTACTTTACATACGCTGATCCTGGTTCGCGCAGAGGCCGCACGGGCGATGTCAAGTCGAGGGTCGCCTTCGTGGCGAGCTGAATTCGAGTCTGTGCCTTCTGGATCATAAGTGGCGAGGCAGCTTGGATCAGCTCCGGATCTTCCAGAATATCTGGATCGTCAGAGGCCAGTACCAAAGGTAATCTGGCGAAGTCTTCGGGCGAAGTATCTCTGCTATCAGATGACGCGCCTCGCTGGGATTGCAGCAAGGATCGTGCAGCATCTGCATATCGCTCGAGTGGCAGATAGTCTCCATTGTACTGGTACTCGAAAGGGTGCAAATCACCGCGACGAATTTGCATACCGACAAGCAGACCATTCGACCGCTCGGCATCGTCTTTGAACTTGGCAATACGAGAGTCGGCGTACAGTGCATCTTCGCCAGTCAAATGAAACAGAGCCTCGTATCCCGTACGTATGAGCTCGAAAATGCGCCGCTGGGACGCAAGTCCATGCTTGTGGTGACCCTGGAATTCCTTCTGGAACGGAGAGCCGAATGTCCAGGGAGTTGTTGCAGAGGAGACGACTAGGTGTTTCGCGCTGTGCGGACAGGGTACAATGTGGTGTGCCGGAGGACGAGCGCATTTCGGTTTCGCAATGGGAGCAAAATATGAGGCGTATCTTCCCCACGCCCATCTCGAGTCATCCAGGAAGAAGGTTCTACCTTCCTCCTTGGCCAACCCGTAACTCAGCCAGAGTCTCAGCAAAGTCTGCCCAAAGCTTGCGTCGTCAGACTCCAACACGAACGTCATGCTTTGCTCGCATACATTCGAGGTGTGATCCTTTGATCTCGGAAGGGCGCCGACATCCTCCGCGTCGGTCACGTCCAGGAATGTGTGGTCTTTTGAGAAATATCCAGACTTTCGCCACCAATGGCTGCTTCCTCGTCGACCTCCATCTACGTTCATGCTGTTCCTCAGCGTATTACCGTGAGCACACATATCCTTGTAGTACCGGCTGGGAAGAGGAAATGTCCAGTTATGAGGTATCGATATCGTCCATTTGGAGGTACCAGTCGGATCAGCGACCACCAGTGCTGTAGGCTCGCCAGGCAAATCATTACCAGCGACCCATTCCGTCTGGCCCTCGATCTGCTCTGCAACTCGACTCTCTGACCACGGCCAAACAATATTACGCCATAGCACAAACGCAGCACAAACTCCCAATACCAGCCTAAGTGCTACTGATCTTGTCCATATTGGCTGTGTTTTGATTTTGCTTAACACTGGAGCAGGCAAGGTCGGAGAAGGCGGCGGCGGACTTGAATGACGCTTCTCATTGAGGCTGTCTCTTGCAGATCTAGAAGAAGCAGCAGAATTTGTCGAGTCTGTTGAAGAAATCGACAAATTGGTGTTCCGTCGATCCCTCATCTTCGACAACCTTGGCTTATACATCCAACAAAGCAGCAAGCTTTTATGCTACTATGCTACAACGATATCCTCTCGCGAAGTCGAAATTGGCATCTTCGTTCGATTGTCGTGATTTTTCATGCGCGGCCCGCGCGAGAGAGAGTAAGCTTCGAAAATAGACAAGCGAAGGTGCAGCTCCTCAGCATGCAAAGAGCTTTGCAATCCGGAAATCCAGGTCCACTGGGCTGACGTGCGATATGATCCTGCAGAGAACCAGCCTGCAGCGAGTAGTCTTGCTGATACATGTAACAAAACAAGAAAGCGATAGCAGTCGTTATCTCAAACACAACAGAGCCCAGCTCCGTTCCTGTGCAAACAAGCCTAGCGTCCAGCGTCGTTGAAGGAATCAAGCTGAGATGTTGTACAGCAGAAGAGGAGGAACGACATCATATCTGCTCCGCCCCGGTAGTGGTAGGGGTGTGAGATGCGGACGTGCTTGCATATCGCTGCAGTAAAGCGTAGTGTCGAACGTAGATCAGTCGTGTCCAAAACGCTGGGCCGACGCGGTCGACGGAGTTGAAGCGGAGGGAAACCAATGTGCTGCAGGAAAAATGGATCTAGTGCTTCGAAGTGAAACCGAGCTAATGTGTCAGCCTTCAGCATGCTCTTGGCGTTTTGGACACCATTCACTATACATGATGTCCGTCACACGTTTCTGAGGATGTGATGGTCGCGGATATGAAGCTGCTGTGTGCTTCTGATCGTTTGTGACGAAGCGGCAATTCCTCGAAGGCAGTGTTGGCGAGTTCAGCATTCACACGAAGGCCAAAATTCAAGACCTCCATGCACAAAAGATCGGCACGCTTTCGAACGGCTTCCCGAAAGCCGCGGTCCGCCGAACAAAACGGCGTGGGCTTGTTGCACATAGCCGAGATCACATGATTCTTGGCATTCGCAGAGATTTCAACACCTATTCTTAAGCAACATTAGAGAGATAATAAGTAATACAATTATTTACTTATTTAGTTTAACGCTTCTAATAATATAGTATTACGTAATGTAATTAACTATACTAAGCGTAATAGTTATAAGCCTAGATTATCCGTTTCTTAGAGGCTTCCTTAGTATAATTAAAATAAGACGACTTCTATAGTCTA